>SNQJ01S0006213.1:205900-238002 GCA_010110895.2 Picea sitchensis
GACATTTTCATTTTGAATCATCTTGTACTTGAACATTTAAGTGGGGTAAAAGGAGGTTTCCCCCTCGAAGAGGCTTATTATCTGAAATTATCTCTTTTTCAAGGCGTTGAGTACCTTTTATGAGGTTTTTCTATGCTATATTGCTATTTGGTTCCTAACATTAGACTGGAGAGCTAGATGTTAAATGGCTAGTGAGCCATCATTCTAATATGTAATAACATGAAAATATTAATTAAAACACATCATTGTTGCAGAAAAACCATGTAAAATAGTATGGGGGGATTAAATATACTATATAGGGAAATGAGGCTAAGAGTTAAGGATAAGGGTCTAAGCTAGAGGTGCTTAAGCTCAAAGTTATATTATATTAATATTCCTTAAAGTATAAAGTATGGATAGTTATTTTATCCTAAGTTCTAAGGATGGGGACAAGTGGGACCAAGGTATTTCTCAACATGACAAGTGTCAAGTTGGGAAAATGCATACATATAGTTTGGAATTAGTTCATTTTCCGATCATTCTATCATCATTCCTTCACTCACTCAGTTGTCATCCGTACCCTCTTGTTACAATACCTATACCTATACGTGTACCCATGTGAGCTTTGGAGATGGATTGAAGAAGCGGGTTGTCATGCCCATAGGATATTGAAGATGTCGGTTGTTAGTCTCATGAGCATTCTCTCCAGGTGAAATAATTTCTAGGAATTGATTCCCGAAGGTGGAAAGCTACAACTACAGGTCTCTAAGACTTCTTGTTTGGAATTTTGTTGAATCCCGAAAAAGAAGTGGGGTGACCGAGGGACTGTAGGATGTTAGTTTTAGTCCATTCCATCACCTTCCAATGAGAAATTATAGTGTCCAAGATAAACTTTATTTGCACAAAACCAAAATGACTTTTTTCAAAATCCATCTTGGTCATCTAATGTGGATGGATCATGGATAGATCAATGGATATTGAAATTGATAGTTCATGGGTAAATATTTCTCTCAGTGGAATTATCATTTTGAGTTGACCATACAGTGTTGGTTGTTCATGACTGCTAAAATCAGACTTAACACATGGTCATAGATCTTTCTTTGCTCAAGGGTTGAGGATTGGATTTGTTCCTTGCATTACTTATTTGTATTTTATCATAATGTAATGGTTGGATTTTATGAGTATCATACATGGAGAGAGGCATGCATGAGAAAGTTCAAATATAATGATTGGAAGTGCAAGTATGTAGATATGTACTCTTTATGGAAAGATCATTTAAGGGACCCTTCATGGTACCCGTTCAAGGTTGTACCAATGATTTCAAATACTGAAAAGCATGAGGTATATTTGGAAATTCATTTCCATGCTTGTTTTTGTAGTTGGTTTTCCATTCCTCATGGACTGATATTCTTCATTTCCTTTTTTATTTTTTCAATTAGTTTTCCATTCCTCATTTCCTTATCTTATTATTATATAGTTAAATTTGTATCTTTCATTGGTCCTATTCAAATGCAATGCTTTGAGATGGGAGTAAAAAATAAATATTGGGCGGATAGCTAGGTGGAGTGGATTTGAGGTTTTTGTAATATGATAAGTTTTACAAAACTTGATTGATTGATATAATTTGGAAGTTTTATGTGCTTATACATAGTAATTGATCAAAAGAAAAATCTTGCAATTATTGATTTTCAAATCATTGTTGACTGACATAATCTTGTGATAAAATTGTGTCCCTTGCAATAAGAAGATGGTCATATATTGATTGGCCCCAAAAGGGAGCTATAAAATATCCATGATATCAACTTCAATGTTCATTCCTAACCACTTAAGAATATAAGTAGCATAAATGAATCGAGCAATTAAGAGAAGAAAATGATGATCCACCCATGGGCCAACATTTGTGGTTTTCTATGGATAAACCTCTTGGTAGATTCATTAACTAGAATTGTAATTTCTAGATATTTGCACCGAAACCACCTGTCTAGGTACACATGATCACAAATACAATCACGATGGATCATCATAGATAGATCCTTACCCTTTATATTAGTAGTATCCCTCTCCATAGTTTGGAAGATTATTTTTCACATAAGGAGGGGGTTTGTGAAAGAGAACTCCAAACATTCAATGAGAAAAAACAATCACACTTTATTTCAATGATCATCCAGACCAAGATATTTTCATAATGGGTAAATGAACCTAGACTACAACGTGATGACTGTCAAATTTTGGTTTGAAGGTATGATAGATGACTTATTCAGTCATTTTCAATTTGAAAGTCTACTTTTTCCAAATGAATATGCACTCGAAAATGAGAATCCTAAGCCCAACCTCTTTGATGAAAAAAGTGATCATAAGACATGCTAGTCTAATATGGTCAGTAATAATTCATATTGTTCTAGGTATGATGAGTATCATTTTATTTTATTTTTAAAACATTTCCAATCTGTTGGTTAACTGACATGGCTATCAACCCTTCTGACGACACTTAAGCGACGCTAGTAACTGTTAATATTATGGTAGTTGTGGAAGTTATTTACCTCCATGTGTAAACCTGACGAGAATAGAATATTCTGGGAAGAAAGAAGAAACCCTAATGAGTTGGCTAATAACCCTAGAAGACAAGTCAGCTTAAGAGGATAATTGGTATTAGGTTATTAGCCTACAAGAGAAGAATTCGACCAGAAGAAATATTATATACTAATTAAATAGGCACCCAGAATGAGAAGTCGGTCCAGGTAGTTAGCCAGAATTAGTATAAATACAGGAGGCCAATATTCATTCTGGGAGGCATTCTCAGAATTGCAAAGCAGCACGTGTGCACACTACAGTTTCCCAGTTTGTGAGCAAGTTTGGAGGAGAGTTGTCGTTGGAGCTGCTGCAGCTAGAAGATTTCAGTTTTGGCTTGGACTACCACTTGGTTATGGTTTGGACTATTTGATCATCTCTTTCTTGGTGTGCTATCCTTTGAGAAAGGTTCTCTACCCTTTGTTTGGCTACCTAGACTAGGGTTTTCTTCGAGAATGATTCTCTGTCAAGGTTAAGGTTCTTGGAGGGTGGCTTCGACCTATGGTTGGGTGACAATAGTGATATTTTCAATGGTAAAATGAGCACAATCCATCATAATCTAATAGGTTATGGGCCCACACCTCCTTCATTCAGTATAACCATTGGAAGGGAGCATAACCATCAGGATATTAAGATCGTTGAAGAACTGTCACTAGGGTTTCTAGCAGGAGTAGTTACTAAAGCACTGTCACTAGGGTTACTACCAGGTGCTGTTGCAGAAACCCTAATTCTCTCGTTGAGGAACCTTAAGTGAAGGAATTGGCCCAATTTTTGAATATACCAGTGTTCCCTAGCCTAGCACATCTCCTGGTACTCTCAGCAAGCCAAGACATCAAGTTTGAGATTTTGGTCAAATCTAGGGTTGACCAAGTCAAAGCAGCCATGTGGCATGAATTACTCTATGAAGTCATAAAACAAGTTATATGGAGCTTCTAAATTCAGAGCGTGGAAGACAAGGATTGACCTCATCCTTGCCAAGAATAAAGTGTTGGATATCATGAAAGGAAAGATCGTGAAACAAAAGTTTGAAGAAGGAAAAGAGAAGGAACCACAGAACGTTGCAGTTATGGAGAATTTCAAAGACTGTGACATCAATGGCATGAGTATCATAGTGGATTCTATAAAAGACCACTTGATACCCTACATATCCCATATTTACTTATCGAAGAAGATGTACAATGACCTAACAAACCTCTTCTCAGTCAGAAACATTGGACAAGTAATGAGTCTGAAGAATGAGCTCTGTGACATGAAGATGAATGGTGATGACAACATAGGATCATACTTTGTGAGGATCTCTTAGTTAAGAGATAAACTAAAATCTATTGAAGAAATCATCTCAGAGAAGGAACTGGTAAATATAGTACTCAATGGTCTTCCCAAGACATGGGATGCATTTGCCGCAAGCATGAAAACAAGGAAGGAGTATCCTACATTTGAAGAACTTTGGACTTGTTGTTCTCAAGAAGAATCAAGGATCGGTGCAAAAGAGAAACCCCAAAAGAAGTACGATGATCAAGCCTTCACAAAAAGATTCAAGAATTTTAGGAACAAAAGGAAGTTTGGTTCAAGGAAGAAGCCAAATCAAGGGAAATATATGTCAAAAATACAATGCTTCAACTGTCAAAAGTATGGTCACTAAAAGAATCATTATCCCGAGCTAAAGAAAAGGAAGGAGACACACGAAGCATCAGTTTCCAAAGAAAAGGAACCTACAAAGAAGACTAAGAAGGATGAAAAAGACTTCTTCTTTTGATACAAGGAAACATTACTCTTCATAGTTCTTGTATATACCATATTTTCTGTACAAATCTTGCATATCTATTTTCTAGGAGATAATATGTTCCAAGATAAGAAAAAAAATACTTCTATCACTATGAATACAAGACAAGACAATACACATGAAAGGATGAAGTACATTAACAAACCTTGGTAACAATTCATGTGGAAGTTATTAAAAAAGTAACAGCTGCAAGATAAGCATAAATCAACAATCAAGAGGAAATTAGAGTAATACTTATGACACTTTGCAGAAGGAAATAAGGATGCAGATGAAAGCGTGGATTATTTTCGCTGGAGGAAGCCGATTATATACTTCCAAAAGAAAAACATGCACTCATACATGATCAGGGGATCAAATTTTGCTTAAAAATTCAAAGTGCTTGGAATCACTCCAAATCAAATGAGAGAGTAGGCCTCATCATTGCGAACCCAACGCAACTCGTTTCATCTCAAACAAACGTCAGGAGCGAGAGATATCGCAATCTGTTCGGATCGTCAAACAGGCAAAAAAAAGGACGCTGACTGTGTAGTCCGTACATGTTGACGTGGCAGGGACGTACAATGACATGGCAGAGGCTGTACATCCGTACCCTGATGTGGCATGTGATGACATGGCAGTTTTTTATTGGTATCTGAAGGTGAATGGTATTCTGACACTTGGCATCGTTTGGACAAGTGTTTGGGTGCCACGTGGCCCAGTCATGGGCTTCCATGTGGCACCCCGTTATTGGCTTTGGTTATTGTTTCAAAATTTATTAGAGTCCATGGGGTTCAAACCCCAGACCTCCCCACTGATGTAAAGCTTTAACAAAGTCTTCCGACCAATACGCCCACACATTGTTGCTTACCATATAACCATTTGAATTTTATTTAAATTCAAACTTTTGTATATGTGGGCGGGGGTCGGGCTAGGGCTTAGCCCTAGCTCGTGGTATTTTGTGTTACGCCATGTGACCATTCACCATACAGTGGGCATGGGAGGGAGTGTATTTCAAATGGAGCCCCCAATCACGCACTTTTTATGCCATATGACCCAATAGCTGGTGTGCATTGTTTATTCAAATGGTTAGCACGGTTTCTATGGCTAGCCCTTTTTGTATATGCGCGAGGTCATATGACCCTCATGTGCCCGAGAACTAGGTGGTTAGGGGTTGGCGCACCCATAATCGTCCTATAGTTCGCACCGTTGGCGTGGTTGAGTCCGGTGCTGGGTTTTTACGCTTTAAATAGCGTGTGTGCTAGGTTGCATGAACAAGGGTGCAATTTGTAGATGCAGAGACAACAAGCTTGAAGGGGGGACTTCCAGGAAGCCTAACTTCTTCGTTTTTGGGCCAAACGAGGTGCCGAAAAAGCCCAGCTAGGGGTTTTTTGATGCTTTGAAGCCATTGGAGCAGTCTGTTGGTCAATTTGAGCATTGTAAAGCACATTTTTGAGCACTTTGAGAAATTAATAATAATGATCCATTAGAAGCTGGACCAGGAGATGTAGCCCAAGAGAGGGGTGAACTCCTTTATCATTTGTTGTGTTTATGTGATTATGTTCATTGATTATGTTGTTGTTTATTTGTGTCTTAAATGAGTAAATCCTATTAATGATGTGTTGCAAAGTTGATCCATTTGCTTCTAACACATAAACTTTACTTGCAAATATTTCCAAGTTTACAAGTCTTCTTCATTTTTAGATCAATACATGAAGAAAGGATTAGGAGGGAGATAATCCTATGATCCATTGAAGATGATGCAATATATATCCATGGTAGCAACCATGAAAAACAATACATGTTCAGTTCAACCTTAGAAGAAGTCTTCTTCAAAAAGAAGCCTTAAAGTATCCTAGGTTTTCCATCCACATCCGTGATCCTATGATGAAATAAATAAGTGGAATCTCTAGGGCATGGAATCTATAAGAAACTCCATGGACCCAAGATCTAAACAGAAACATGAGGAAGAACATGAAGATTCCAAGAAAGAAAGAAAAGACAGAACAACCAGTCATTGTATAAAGAATCACAAGATTACCATCTTGATATGAATTCACTAAAATAAATCAAGCAGAGGAACTAAAAGTTGTGATGAAGAACAGTGTATGAAAGACTTATGAATGTAAGCATTGGAAGATCCAAAACTAGAGGTTCTCCCAGATGGAGGGATAAGACTATGATGATTACTTGTTTCAGTAAACCAGATGTATCTCTACATGAGTCATTATATCATCCATGGGTTGGATTTTTACATCAAATAAATGAAAAGACTATTCTCCAAAGCAATTGAATAAAGAGCGTATGAAGAACAACCTCAAGGATTTGAGGTATACCAGAAAGAGACCCTTGTATGCAGATGGAAGAAGACAACTTGGTAGAGAACCTCCAATGCACAATGGAAGTGTGGTGAAGAATTTCTATAACATAGATATTGTATCAGAATGGTTATTCAGAAGCTCAGGATGATGGATCGCTAATCCATGACAAACTCTCATAATGGCCGAAGAAGTATCACTTGGATATGTTCCAGTTTGACCCTTGCCACGATGTTGTGAGCTAGCAAGAAACAAAGAGGAATCCAACAATGATATACTTTATTGATCAGAGCTATATGAAGCATTCAGAGAAAACCAGTGTTCCAGAAAATTGAAGTACATTTGAGATCAAGCATTAGATTCTCCGTGATAAAGTCCAAAAAGGAAAAAGTGGCTCTCCTATATATATCTCAACATATGAGCAGATAAGAAGACATTTTGGTAAAGCTTTTGTCCAAGATGAAAGAGTTTGTGTACTCAAGTTGGAGCTCATGGAGATGACTTCCTTATTGAAAAAGGAAGAGATGACTCCTATGTTGGGAGGGAGCACTGATGTGTTGGTGATTTATGGACAGTCATTTTTTAGTTGGAAAAATGGTCCAGAATGAGGATTTGCTTTCTAGTTCAGAAAGTGGTTTGAGATTTCTGATGGACATGCATTTTCTAGTTTGGAAAATGGTCTAGATCAAACGGTCATTTTCATAATGAAAATGGTTCGATGGATTGATGATGTACCGTAGACAACAATTTCCCATTGTGTTTAACATGGGGAATGGTCTAGGGAAGTCTCTCTTCTTGAGGGTTACTCAAGAAGACTGACCCGCCTTGCCGGACAATGATTTCCCATTGTGGTTAACATGGGGAATGGTCTATTTTGGAGGTTGGTGCAGGATAGTCATTTCCTTAGGAAATGGTCTAGATAGTCATTTCCTTAGGAAATGGTCTAGATAGTCATTCCTTAGAGTGGGTTCATTCTCTCCAGGTTGCACTTTTTTTAGTGCCGGACGAATGGCCCAGGGTGGGGAATGGTCTAGGTTTAGCAATCAGGGACAGACATTCCTTAGGGCATACTCATTATCTCTAGGTTTCACTTTGTTTAGTGCTGGAGGAATGACCCAGGGTGGGGAATGGTCCATGCTCAGAAATCAGGACAATTATTCTTTCTTGCTTGAGAAGAATAGTCCATATAGATCATCATTGATGTTTGACCTTCTGAGAGCAGATGTGAGTGGAAGAATGACCCAGATGATTTAGTTTTTATCATAACATTGTTTATGTGCAGGTTTATCTCAGATGATTGTTATGAAGACTGTATGTCTCTAGACAATAGATGTATAATACTGTGGTGGATGTGTTCCACTGTTTGTGACTATATGTCATTGATCAAGTACCTATGTGCTAGTTGGTGTGTTAGTGTACCACTGGATTGTAGTTGTGTACTATTATGGATAGACACAATTGTGTTCTATTGAATGATATTGTTTTGATTTCCTTGAATACTATCAACAATGTTGAAAATGATTATCATCTAGATGGATGATCAATGGACAAAGATTTCCCAGACGAAAAATGGTTCAGGACATTTATTCTTCTAGGATATATGTCCAAATTAGAAGAATGACTCTTGTGTCACTCTATGGTGTGACTGAATTATTCAGCATCATGTCTAATTACTCATATGGAGTATGGTTTCGAGAAATTATGCAACTGATGACACTGATGGTGATCATGGTGCTCATGATCTACTCTATACAACTATGTTGATTCTACCGGGTGAATGGTATGTTTTTTCTCAAGACCATTACCTGTAATACCCCCCTAGCTAAGAGGGAGTGTTAATATTATGGTAGTTGCGGGAGGTATTTACCTCCACCTGTAAACTTGACGAGAATAGAATATTCCGAGAAGCAAGAAGAAACCCTAATGAGTTGGATAATAACCCTAGAATACAAGTTGGCTCAAGAGGATAATTGGTATTAGGTTATTAGCCTACAAGAGAAGAATTCATCCAGAAGAAATATTATATACTAAGTAAATAGGCACCTAGAATGCGAAGTCAGCCCAGGCAGTTAGACAGAATCAGTATAAATACAAGAGGCCAGTCTTCATTCTGGCAGACATTCTCAGAATTGCAGAGCAACACTTGCGTGCACTGTAGATGCCCAGTTTATGTGCAAGTTTGGAGGAGAGTTGTCATTGCGGCTATTGCAGCTAGCAAATTTCGGTTTTGTCTTGGACTATCTCTTGGTTATGGTTTGGACTATCTGATTATCTCTTGTTTGGTGCGCTATCCTTAGAGAAAGTTGTGCTACCCTTTGTTTGGATATATAGCCTAGAGTTTGCTTCCAGAATAATTCTTTGTCAAGGTTAAGGTGCTCGGAGGGTGGCTTCAGCCTATGGTTGGGTGAAAATAGTGATATTGTTGATGTTAAAATGAGCACAAGCCATCATAATATAACAATAACAACCAGTATGATGACTTTGTTGTACATCTGACGGGATAGGGTGTTGGATTAGGGTGTCTGACACCTACAATATGATGAACATGTTAAAAAATGGTGTAGAATTTTCGATGGAGGAATTTTGAAAAGCATACAGTGGATTTCTTTGTCGGATATCCAACACGATGTCAGTGACGATTTAAAAAACCCCAAGTCATTGGATTATAGATGCCTAGTAGTCGAAAATCAAATGTCCCAACCATTATATTTTGGGTTCAAATGTACTTGTGGTTGTCTCACATTTTTTAATGGTATACCTCAATGACTGATAATCAAACAAAGTCTCATTGTGTTTGACTTCAACTACTTTATTCACATGATGAGTACTTGCACCATCGACGGTTAGTGTAGAAGACCTCATACTCATAGTAGTATCACCTCATACCTATTGTTTCCTTTCATCACACCAGTCCTATATGACTTCAATTATCATGGAATATCAGATTGTACTTCATTGTATATAGATATCTTCAATTGATTTTGAGACTGGACTACACTATGTTTTGCTCATTCCTATGACCAGCTATGCCATATGTCTACTTTGTATTGACTATTCATGGAAATGAAAAAATATCTTCTATATACACACATACATCTATAACGTACTTCAGATTGGAAGCCATGTGTACGAAGTCAATATATATAGTAGTATTCTAATGGGTGACTAGTTCCTCTGGCTGGGTCCTCACTACTCCAATTCTAGGAATTATAATATATTTCAGCCATCGTGATTGCTCCTCCGACCTCACACATTAGGGGGAATATGTTATAACACTTATTTCCACACTCTATGCAACATGATTTGGTGACCTACCCTTTCCTTTTACAGACTCAGTTTCCCCATTTTGCTCAGTTAAAATTCAAAAAATAATTTTTTATACATATACGCGGGCTATAGTTATACATCATGCATATATGTAGGTTGCTCCATTACATCCCACATACATCGGGTTTTGTTCTCAAAATTAAAATATTTTGGATTTTCCTTGCCAAGTCATGGGATCCATGATCCTTGGCGTTTCATATGATGGAAACACTCCAATTCGACCCTTCAAATGCCTTTGAAGGCTATAAATTGAGCCATATACAAGCCTTGAAGGAGGAGAGAAAATTGGAGCGAAATTACAGTCTAGAGAAATTTTGCCTCATGTTACATTCTTGAGTATGCATCCCTTATTCCTTTAAGTATGAACTCTCCTTATGTTCAACCCCCCAAGCTCCCCCTATCTTGTGAAGGAGGAAGCCAATTACTCCTAGAACTTTTGATCTTTCCTTGTGGAGGATTGAAGTGGGGCATGCCTAGGTGGAGGGAATTAGTTTCTTAGTTTCAACGAGTTGTTGATACAAGAGGTTGTCACCTATGTACTCCTACTAATTATATTAATAGAAATACTCTTTTCCTCGTCCAATTATATGATGCAAATGTTTATATTATTTTCCATGGGTAATTTTTCTATACAATTTAATGGATTATGCTAGTTTATATGCTAACATTTCATACATTTTCCATATTCTTGTGTATATTGGATGTTGAGGACAAGTTGTAGGTATCAAGAATTGGATTGTGATCTTAACGATGGTCTCCTATGAATGTTTAGAAGATGTAGTCTTATAGCCTTTATTTTGTTGGCATTTCCATTTATCTAGCATACTTGAGATTTTATTTTATTTCTTGGGGCCGTTCCATCTATTGTGGTCCTATCTAGAACCATAGAGATTTATTCCTTGTAAAAAAAAATTCTTTAGTACATCCCTCCAAATATGCCTTTACTTTTATTGATTCATCACCTAGTTGATATATCTTAAGAAAAGTAATACAAACTTCATACAAGAATTCATCAATTTATTGTCTTGGTTAATACTTACCAAAGATATCTTGGATTTACCTATGCCTGCATTGATGATGAAAGACTTCCCATCCTTGATGAAGAAATAACAATTTTCTCTCCTCTTGAATATTTCATCCCTCATGTACATGTAGGGGCTTCCAAACATTACACCACGCACATCTTGCATCTACCTCCACTTCATTAATATAGTTTGCACTAATAGAAATTTTTATCTTACACTAATGATTAAACTTGAGCTCTGAATCCTTATTTATGTATCCTAATGGATATGGGTAGGATGATCATGAATTTATATTCCAAGCTTTCTGACCAAATATTTTACTACAAGGTTCACATGTGAACCAAAATTTAATAGATTATACACCTTTGTATTCTTGACTTGGATCTTGATATGGAAGATTTTAGTTACCTCCCTCTTGTCCTTGTGATGAAGGCTCCTCAATTTCACCTCCTTCTACACTATAGTGTGGACAATATTTTCATACACATTAAATTTTCTCTACCTATTTGCTTGAATCTATGGCTAGGAGGTTCTTCTTCTTGGCATCCTTCTTACGATTCTTTGGATTCAAGTCTAGATGTAGCTTATAACACTTATCTTTGGTGTGACCATCGATATTATAATGGTTGTAGTAGTTGTTTGGATCCTTGCATTGATGTGTAATGGTTGTTGTCTTCTTTTCATTCCTTTCTGTTATCGCACAAGTTGTAGTTTGCGCAAAGCCTGAACCAAACCACAAAATGACGACAACTAAGAGAACACCTACCTACTGTCACCTCAAATAGGTATTCCCGTAACTTTTGAAGAAATCACCTCAAGGGGGGAATCCTGATGAACCTGGGGGAAATGAGATGGAAGATGAATATGTGATGAAGAGTCCCCCAACAGGTCAATTAGGGAAGGTAGAAAGGGCTTGAAAAGAGTCTCATAGACAGTAGAAGATGTGCCATAGTGTAGAAGACTTTATAAGAAGTGATTGTACCTTCCCAAGACACAAGGAAAAAAACGATACAAGCCTAATAATATGTTGGAAAATAAATTTAACCTTTTTTCCCTAATTGTAGCGACAAACAATAATATATATCAGTAATGAAACAATAATAAGAGTTGCAAATAAATTTTCTAAAAGTCTAGTCAAGATTGCAAGAGACAAGCTAGCAATGATCAGTTTAACTCAAGTATTAATGCATAATACTTTAGAAATGAAACAAGGTTGTAAAATATTATTATTGCAGATATAATTATCAGCGGTTGTAACAAAAACGTTTTCACAGAAAAGAGATCAACCACCAAAAATTAGCAACAATCCACCCAAAAGGCGTGCTGAGATTAGTAGAGGATAGGGGAGAACTTTTAGCAACTTTTGACGCTTGGTTTGTGAGTTATTAAGAGATTAATATTAGGTTTTTTGAATCCCTAATGGTTGTATATGAAATGTTATAGTATAATCAAGAAGTACTTAGAAAAATGAGATGCCCTAGTGGCTCAACCAAGCACATAGAGCATATAATTGATTCCAATCTAGACAACCTCAAAATCCCAAGTTTTCACGTTAACCAATGAAATATTTTTTTTCTCCAATGCAATTAGATTAGTGCCTTTAGCTATTGGGTTATGGAGACAACTACATAAATAGCTAACAATGCTATCTCCTTTGGGGTGTAAATCATTTTACTTCTCCTAGTAAAACCTTAAGCAAACAAATATTTCAAGACAAAAATGATGGATATGGTGGGGTTGTAAACCCTTATACTCCCCACGAAAGTCTAGAAAATCACACTTGTAACCAAGAAGTGAAACAACAATAATATAGATTCCTTACCTAGTCCAAGAAACAACAAGATCAACCTTCCTTTACCAAGATAATCCACCACAAATGCAATAAAATAGCTCCAAGAGAGGTAGCACACTAATTATTCCACCAATAGCAAAAAGAAACCATAAAAAGAGCACAAGATATAGAGATTACTCAAGGAGGGCACAAATTTCAGCTAGGATACTTCTCACAAGAGGGAGAGTTATGATCCAAATGAGATACAATTGATCTTTATTTATACAAAATGTTCTAAACATATCTTGTCCACAAAGTTAGGGTAAAACACAAGAATAGGGGTCATCGACCCTAATATTTCCCCTTTACATAAAATATTACTTTTTTAATTCATAATTTAGACATGAGTAAAACCCTAAGTAAGACGCCACCCTTCTACGGTGACGTTTTGGCATTTTTGCAAGTCATTGGAGTAGGATATGGGTGATATAGGAATCCAAAGTCCACATTTCTTTGATACAAGTATCTTCTCCATGATCCATGGCTCCTTCCTTCAAAATGTGCCAACTATCCTCAACCACCACCAAACCCTAGCCCTATTATGATTTCAAGCCCTCAAGGGTGATTTTTTGGCCTTCTTAGGAAACTTGTTTGGGTGGAAGGGTGATCTGGATTATTTTCGGCACCAAATGAAATCGGAGATATAATAAATAAATGCATAGAGATATCACATATAT
Organism: Picea sitchensis; assembly: GCA_010110895.2. Classification (NCBI taxonomy): domain Eukaryota; kingdom Viridiplantae; phylum Streptophyta; class Pinopsida; order Pinales; family Pinaceae; genus Picea; species Picea sitchensis. Next base: position 219,385 of record SNQJ01S0006213.1, read on the forward strand.
TCAATATGATAACATAAATGTATCAAAGATGCAACCATAAACACAGATATACAGTAATACATGATTTATATTAATGAAATAAATGTACAGAGACTGTAAAATACAGAGTGAAAGACTCGATAGAATGGTGGCATCTTATCTCTGAGAAGAGATGTGATGGCTACTCGCATTCGCAAGAATATGATTACAATGAGGCTCTGAAGGCCTTTTCACAATAATAAAGAATGCCAAAACCCCTAGACATCCAAAAACCTAACCCTAGGAGATGAACCGCCAAAAGTCATGTGGGCCCCATTTGGGTAAGTTAGTACATCAACTTCCCGGGGTCGTAACTTTTGCATACGATCTATGTTTTAGGTGTATGATAGCTCGTTGGAAATATATCATTGAGGAGATTCATTTTGGGGGCTCAATCATGCCTTTGTCTATAATTAAGAACCTTGATCTTGAAAAACCTTAATTTAGGCCCTCAAAATGGCCCCGGAAGTTAAAACCTGCTAAAAATAGTAAATTGCCAAAATTGTCAGAAAACTGTTTTGAGCCAGTTGAAAAAGGTGGGTGGACACTGATATCCACCTGGATCAATCCTACCTCCTTAGGAAGTAATGGTATCCATTGCGTTGACTTCCCTGGGGAGAGGGAAAAGCATTTACTAAATCTGCATCTTGGTGAGCTGCTTGCCTTGCTGGAGACATCTCGCTGCTCAGTTTGTGGAGTCTATCATGAACCTGTTGAGGTTGAGGCTATTCAACAAGTTGGGATACATGAGAGGATGGTGTGCAGAAGGAATCTTTGTGATTTGCTGCAACCTTGTCAACCTGCCTCTGTTGGATAGAAGGTGCTTGGGACGAAACTGTAGTGGTTGCAGTGTCCTTCTGTTCCCCTTTTGAACAGATTGTGAAGAAGATGAATTTTGCAGTATGAGATACTACCTTGTGTCACTTTTTAGGTGGTATTCAGAACTACCTTTGGTATTTCGTAGAGATGACCCCCCAGAGAAACAATGACACTGCGGGGTCGAGACTCATAAACAACGTGGCGCTTCCACATATATGGTTGGCCCAAGAGAACATCACAAACATCTAGTGGGGCAACATCACATAATACCTCATCCTTGAAGGGTTGGATGCCATATGACAATAGACATCGCTGGCTAACATGAAGATCTCATCCTTGGCGAAGCCACCTGATGTTGTATGGCTGCAGGTGTGGTGTTGTCGATAATCCCAACTGTTTGACGACCTCTACTAAGATGAGGTTCTTCTAGCTTCTTCTATCAACAATAAAATGTAGTGGGGTCCCCTTCACCCACATATTTGAATTAAAAAGACGCTCCCCCTCTTCAGGATCTGTTGGTTCTTCTGGTTGAATTGCTGCAGTAGTGACAATAGCAGTGGGGTCTGCGTCAATGATATGTCCTTTACTAGTATTTTTAGAATCATAGTTTGAATCAGAGTTCGTCTCCTTGTCTTTGATCTCGGCCATGAATGACTGTTTTGAGAGACATTCATCGGTGTTGTGCGAGGGGATTTTGTGGAAATCGCACCATTTTTCGATGTCCTTCTTTGTCTTCCCGTGACCCTTCTTTTCATGTGGCTTGCACTAGTTTTTAGGAGATTGTTTGTTAGGGACGTCTTTGTCATACTTTGGTTGTTGCGGATTTGCATAACCAAAATCCTGCTTATTTTGGTGCTTAAATTTCTGATTGATTTTAACAAGATATCAATAGGCAACACCGAGTGATGAGATGTCCAGAAAATCCATTTCAGTTTGGATGTTTCTGTGTAGAGCCCCACGGTATTTCAGAACCAAATTTCATTCGGAGTCTTTGATACCCAACTTTGTGCACAAGGTATGGAAGGTATTGGTGAAATCCGGAACTGCTTGGCCCCTCTCTTATCGTAGTGTGGTCCATCTCATGTACTAGTCCTCATAGTTTCCAATAGGGTAATATTTTTCCTTTACCGCATCCACAAAAAAATCCCAAGTGGGATCGACCCCATATATTTCAGACTCCTCTATGGAACTCTTCTCCCAATAAGTTTCCCACCAATGTTTGACATGGGGGAGAGCTTTAAGGAGTGCAAAGGTGATCTTTTCTTTGTCAAAAAAATTGTGAAAAAAGAAATAACCTTCTAGCAGATTTAACGATTTGTCTAGGGCTTCTGCATCTATCTGTCCTTCAAATATAGGAATATCAAAATTAACTTGTACCTTGAAAGGTGAGGTGCCTCCAAAGTGGATTCTTGATTAATATGCGCCTGTTTCTATCGGCAGGCATTGAAGTATGTGGGAAAAATTCTCCATCATTTTGTCTCGCTGTCACGTGAGAGCTTTCTCAAGCAACAGACTGATAAGATCGTTTGCCTTGTCATTTTTCTTTCGCCATTGAGGGTTTCTTGGGTGTGCAAGAGTGATTTTCCTCAAGAGAGACAATCTCGAGACCCAACTTTCTATACTCAGACCTCGTCGGAAACATGCACTGAAAAAAACAACCAAGAACAGCCTGCTCTGATACCACTGATCTGGATTATTTTCGGCACGAAATGAGATTGGAAATATAATAAAGAATTGCACAGAGATATCAAAGATATTCAATAATATAAATGAATTGTATTAGAGATGCAACCATAAACACAGATATATAGTAATACACAATTTCTATTAATGAAATAAATGTACAGAGACTGTAAAATACAGAGTGAAAGACTCGATAGAATGGTGGCAGCTTATCTCTGAGAAGAGATGTGATGGCTACTCGCATTCGCAAGAAGATGATTACAATGAGGCTCTGAAGGCCTTTTTACAATAAACGAGAATGCCAAAAACCCTAGACATCCAAAAACCTAACCCTAGGAGATGAAGCGCCAAAAGTCATATGGGCCCCGTTTGGGTAAGTTAGTACATCAACTTCCCGGGGTTGTAACTTTTGCATACGATCTCCATTTTAGGTGTATGATAGCTCGTTGGAAAGGTATCGCCGAGGATATTCATTTTTTGGGATCAATATTTATCTTGAATATAATTGAGAACCTCGATCTCGAAAATACGTTGTTTAGGCCCTCAAAAATGGCCTCAGAAGTTAAAACCTGCTAAAAATAGTAAATTGCCAAAATTGTCAGAAAACTGTTTTGAGCAAGTCAGAAAAGGTGGGTGGCCACTGATATCCACCTGGATCAATCCTCCCTCCTTAGGAAGCAATGTTATTCATTGCGTTGAGTTCCCGAGGGAGAGGGAAAAGCATTTGTTGAATCTGCATCTTGTTGAGCTGCTTGCCTTGCTGGAGACATCGCATTGCTTAGTTTGTGGAAGTCTGTCAAGAACCTGTTGAGGCTAAGGTTGTTAAACAAGTCAGTCTACATGAGAGGACGATGTGCATAAGGAATCTTTGTGCTTTTCTGCAACCTTGTCAACCTTCTTCTGTTGGATAGAAGGTAGTTGGGGTGAAGTTGTAGTGGTTGCAGTGTCCTTTTGTTCCCCTTTTGAACAGATTGTGAAGAAGATGAATTTTGTAGTATGAGATACTACCCTGTGGCATGTTTTAGGTGGATCAGTTGTTGAAACTATGTATGGTATTCTATAGAGATGACCCCCCAAAGAAGCAATTACACTGCTGGGTTGAGACTCATAAATAGTTTGGCGCTTCCACATATATGGTTGGCCAAGGAGAACATCACAGACATCTAGTGGGGAAACATCACATAATACCTCATCCTTGAAGGGTTGGATATCGTATGACAATCGACATTGCTGGCTGACACGAAGATATCATCCTTGGAGAAGCCACCCGATGTTGTATGGATGCAGGTGTGGTGTTGTCGACAATCCCAACTATTTGATGAGCTCTGCTGAGATGAGGTTCTTCTGGCTTCTTCTATCAACAATAAAATGTAGTGGGGTCCCCTTCACCTACATATTTGAATGAAAAAGGCGGTCCCCCTCTTTAGGATCTATTGGTTCTTCTGGTTGAATTACTGTGGTCACAACAATAGCAGTGGAGTCTGTGTCAATGATCTGTCCTTTACCAGTATTTTTAGATCTTTAAGGTGTGCGAAGGTGATCTTTTCTTTGTTGAAAAATTTGTGAACAGAGAAATAACCTTCTAGCAGATTTAACCATTTGTCTAGGGCTTCTGCATCTATCTATCCTTCAAATACAGGAATATCAAAATTAAATTGTACCTTGAAAGGTGAGGTGCCTCCAAAGTGTCCACTTGATGAAGATGTGCATGTTGCTATCGGCAGGCGTTGAAGGATGTGGGAAAAATTATCCATCATTTCGTCTGTCTGTCACGTGAGAGCTTGCTCAAGCACCAGACTGATGGGATCGTCTTCTTCGTCATTTTTCTTTTCTTATGCCATTGAGGTTTTCTTGGGTGTGCAAGAGAGATTGTCCTCAAGAGAGACAATCTCGAGACCCAACTTGCTATACTTAAACCTCGTCGGGGACATGCACTAAAACAAATGACCAAGAATAGCCTGCTCTGATACATCTGATCCAGATTATTTTCGGCACGAAATGAGATCCGAGTTATAATAAAAAAATGCACAGAGATATCACAGATATTCAATAATATAACAGAAATGTATCAAATATGCAACCATAAACACGGATATAGAGTAATACACGATTTCTATTAATGAAATAAATGTACAGAGACTATAAAATATAGAGTGAAAGACTTGATAGAATGGTGGCAACTTATCTCTGAGAAGAGATGTGACGGCTACTCGAATTTGCAAGAAGATGATTACAATGAGGCTCTGAAGGCCTTTTTACAATAAACATGAATGCCAAAAACCTAACCCTAGGAGATGAAACGCCAAAAGTCACGTGGGGCCTGTTTGGGTAAGTTAGTACATCAACTTCGCAGGGTCGTAACTTTTGCATACGATCTTCATTTTAGGCGTATGATAGCTCGTTGTAAAGGTATCACTGAAGAGATTCATTTTGGGGGCTCAATAATGCCTTAAAATATATTTGAGAACTTGTATATCAAAAAACCTTCATTTAGGCCCTCAAAATGGCCCCGGAAGTTAAAACCTGCTAAAAATAGTAAATTGCCAAAATTGCCAGAAAACTGTTCTGAGATAGTTGAAAAAGGTGGGTGGCCACCGATATCCACCTCGATCAATTTTACCTCCTTAGGAAGCAATGGTATCCATTTCATTGATTTCTTGGGGGAGAGCCAAAAGCGTTTGCTGAATCCGCATCTTGGTGAGTTGCTTGCCTTGCTGGAGACGTCGCGCTGCTCAGTTTGTGGAAGTCTGTCACGAACCTATTGAGGTTGAGGTTGTTAAACAAGTTGGGATACATGAGAGGAGGGTGTGCAAAAGGAATATTTGTTCTTTGTTGCAACCTTGTCGACCTACTTTTGTTGGATAGAAGGTGCTTGGGGTCAAGCTGTAGTGGTTGTAGTGTCCTTCTATTCCCCTTTTGAACAGATTAAGAAGAAGCCGAATTTTGCAGTATGAGATACTAACTTGCAACACTTTTTAGGTGGAACAGTAGTTGGAACTACCTCTGGTATTCTGTAGAGATGACCCCCCAGAGAAACAATGACACTGCGGGGTCGAGACTCATAAACATCATGGCACTTCCACATATATGGTTGGCCCAAGAGAACATCACATAAATATAGTGGGGCAACATCACATAATACCTCATCCTTGAAGGGTTGGATTCCATATGACAATCGACATTGTTGTTTGACAAGAAGATCTCGTCCTTTGCGAAGCCACCCGATGTTGTATGGCTGCGGGTGTGGTGTTGTCGACAATCCCAACTGTTTGACGACCTCTACTGAGATGAAGTTCTTCTGGCTTTTGCTATCAAAAATAAAATGCAGTGAGGTCCCCTTCACCCACATATTTGAATGAAAAAGGATCTCCCCCTCTTCAGGATCTGTTTGTTCTTTTGGTTGAATTGTTGTGGTCATGACAATAGCAGTGGGTTTTGCATCAATGATCTGTCCTTTACTAGTATTTTCATAATTAGATTCTGAATCAGGGTTCGGCTCCTTCTCTTTGATCTCGGCCAACAAGGACTATTTTGAGCAACATTCATCGTTGTTGTGCCAGGGGCTTTTGTGGAAATCACACCATTCTTCGGTGTCCTTTTTTGTCTTCCCGTGACCCTTCTTTTCATGTTTCTTGGACTGGTTTTCGGGAGACTGTTTGTTACATACGTCTTTGTCATACTTTGGTTGTTGTGTATTTGTATAACCAAAATCCCATTTGTTTTTGTGGTTAAATTTTTGCTCGATTTTAACAACATATCAATAGGCAGCACCGAGTGATGAGATGTCCAGAAAATCCATTTCAGTTTAGATGTATCTTTGTAGAGCCCCACGGTATTTCATAACCAAATGTTGTTCGAAGTATTTGATACCCAGCTTGGTGCGCAAGGTATGGAAGGTATTGGTGAACTCCAAACTTCTTGGCCCCTCTCTTGCCACAGTATGGTCCATCTCATGTACTGTTCCTCATAGTTGCCAATAGGGTAATATTGTTCCTTTACCGCATCCACAAAAAACTTCCAAGTGGGATTGGCCCCATATATTTCAGACTCCTCTGTGGAACTCTACTCCCAATAAGTTTCCCACCAATGTTTGGCATGGGGGAGAGATTTAAGGAGTGCGGAGGTGATCTTTTCTTTGTCGAAAAATTTGTGAACAGAGAAATAACCTTCTAGCATATTTAACCATTTGTCTAGGCCTTCTGCATCTATCTGTCCTTCAAATACAGGAATATAAAAATTAAATTGTATCTTGAAAGGAGATGTTCCTCCAAAGTGGTTGCTTGATAAATATGCTCATGTTGCTATCGGAAGGCATTGAAGGATGTGGGTAAAAATATCCATCATTTCATCTCGTTGTCGTGTGACAGCTTTCTCAAGCAACAGACTGATAGGATCGTCTGCTCCATCGTTTTTATTTTCTTCCACCAGTGAGGGTTTATTGGGTGTGCGAGAGTGATTGTCCTCAAGAGAGACAAGATTGAGGCCCAACTTTATATACTCAGACCTCGTCGGGGAGATGCACTGAAAAAAATGACCAAGAACAGCCTGCTCTGATATCACTAATCCAAATTATTTTCGGCACGAAATGAGATTGGAGATATAATAAAGAAATGCATAGAGATATCATAGATATTCAATAATATAACAGAAATGTATTATAAATGCAACCATAAACAAAGATATCCAGTAATACACGATTTCTATTAATGAAATAAATGTACAGAGACTGTAAAATACAGAGTGAAAGACTCAATAGAATGGTGGCAACTTATCTCTGAGAAGAGATGTGACAGCTACTCGCATTCACAAGAAGATGATTACAATGAGGCTATGAAGGCCTTTTTACAATAAACAAGAATTAAAAAAACCCTAGACATCCAAAAACCTAACCCTAGGAGATGAAGCGCCAAAATTCATGTGGGCCCCGTTTGGCTAAGTTAGTACATCAACTTTCTGGGGTCGTAACTTTTGCATACGATCTCTGTTTTAGGCGTATGATAGCTAGTTGGAAAGGTATCACCGAGAAGATTCATTTTTAGGGCTCAATAATGCTTCAACTATAATTGATAACCTCTATCTTGAAAAACCTTCATTTAGGCTCTCAAAATGGCCCCGGAAGTTAAAACCTGCTAAAAATAGTAAATTGTCAAAATTGCCAGAAAATTATTTTGAGCCAGTCCAAAAATGTGGGTGGACACCGATATCCACCTAGATCAATCCTCCCTCCTTAGGAAGCAGTGGTATCCATTGCGTTGAGTTCCCGGGGGAGTGGGAAAAGTGTTTGTTGAATCTGCATCTTGGTGAGCTGCTTGCCTTGCTGGAGATGTCGCGCTACTCAGTTTGTGGAAGTCTGTCACAAACCTGTTGAGGCTGAGACTATTCAACAAGTCGGGATACATGATAGGATAGTGTGCAGAAGGAATATTTTCACTTTGCTACAACCTTGTCGACCTGCTTCTGTTGGATAGAAGGTTCTTGGGGCGAAGCTGTAGTGGTTGCAGTGTCCTTCTATTCCCCTTTTGAATAGATTGTGAAGAAGCTGAATTTTGCAGAATGAGATACTACCTTGTGACAATTTTTAGGTGGAACAGTAGTCGAAACTACCTCTGGTATTTTGTAGAGATGAAACCCTAGAGAAAAAATGACACTACGGGGTCGAGACTCATAAACAATGTGGCACTTCCACATATATGGTTGGCCTAAGAGAACATCACAGACATCTAGTGGGTCAACATCACATAATACCTCATCCTTTAAGGGTTGGATGCCATATGACAATCGAAATCGCTAGCTGACACAAAGATCTCATCCTTGGAAAAGCCACCCAATGTTGTATGGCTACGGGTGTGGTGTTGTCGACAATCCCAATTGTTTGTTGACCTTTGCTAAGATGAGGGTCTTCTGGCTTCCTCTATCAACAATAAAATGTAGCGGGGTCCACTTCACCCTCATCTTTGAATGAAAAAGGCACTCCCCCTCTTCAGGATCTGTTGGTTCTTGTGGTTGAATTGTTGTGGTCATGACAATAGCAGTGGGGTCTGCGTCAATGATCTGTCCTTTACCAGTATTTTTAGAATCATATTCTGAATCAGGGTTCGACTCCTTGTCTTTGATCTCGGCCACCAATGACTATTTTGAGTGACATTCAACGGTGGTTTTCCAAGGGCTTTTGTTGAAATCACACCATTTTCTGGTGTCCTTCTTTGTCTTCTCGTGACCCTTCTTTTCATGTGGCTTGGACTAGTTTTCGGGAGACTGTTTGTTAGGGACATCTTTGTGATACTTTGGTTGTTGCAGATTTGCGGAACTAAAATCTTGTTTGTTTTGGTGCTTAAATTTCTGCTCAATTTTAACAACATATTGATAGGCGACACTGAGTGATGAGATGTCTAGAAAATCCATTTCAGTTTGGATGTATCTGTGTAGAGCCCCATGGTATTTCAAAACCAAATTTCATTCATAGTCTTTGATACCTGGCTTGGTGTGCAAGGTATGGAAGGTATTGATGAACTCTGGAACTGCTTGGTCCCTCTCTTGCCGCAGTGTGGTCCATCTCATGTACTGGTCCTCATAGTTTCCAATAGGGTAATATTGTTCCTTTACCGCATCCACAAAAACTCCCAAGTGGGATCGACCCCATATATTTCAGAATCCTCTGTGGAACTCTACTCCCAATAAGTTTCCCACCAATGTTTGACATGGGGGAGATCTTTAAGGAGTGTGAAGGTGATCTTTTCTTTGTCGAAAAATTTGTGAATAGAGAAATAACCTTCTAGCAGATTTAACCATTTGTCTAGGGCTTCTACATCTATCTCTCCTTCAAATACAGGAATATAAAAATTAAATTGTACCTTGAAAGGAGAGGTGCCTCCAAAGTGGCCGCTTGATAAGTATGCACCTGTTGCTATCAAAAGGCATTGAAGGATGTGGGAAAAAATCTCCATCATTTCATCCCGTTGTCGTGTGACAACTTGCTCAAGCAACAGACTGAAAGGATCGTCTGCTCCATTGTTTTTCTTTTCTTTCGCCATTGAGGGTTTCTTGGGTGTACGAGAGTGATTTTCCTCAAGAGAGAAAAGATCGAGACCCAACTTTATATACTCAGACCTCGTCGGGGAATGCACTGAAAAAAACGACCAAGAATAGGCTGCACTAATACCACTAATCCAGATTATTTTCGGCACAAAATGAGATTGGAGATATAATAAAGAAATGCACAAAGATATCATAGATATTCAATAATATAATAGAAATGTATCATAAATGCAACCATAAACACATATATACAGTAATGCATGATTTCTATTAATGAAATAAATGTACAGAGACTGTAAAATATAGAGTGAAAGACTCGATAGAATGGTGCCAGCTTATCTCTGAGAAGAGATGTGACGGGTACTCGCATTCGCAAGAAGATGATTACAATGAGGCTCGAAAGGAATTTTTACAATAAACAGGAATTCCAAAAACCCTAGACATCCAAAAACCTAACCCTAGGAGATGAAGCGCCAAAAGTCATCTGGGCCCCGTTTGGGTAAGTTAGTACATCAACTTTCCGGGGTCGTAACGTTTGCATACGATCTTCGTTTTAGGCGTATTATAGCTCATTGGAAAGGTATCATCGAGAAGATTCATTTTGAGGGCTCAATCATGACTTTAACTATCATTGAGAACATCTATCTCTAAAAATCTTCATTTAGGCCCTCAAAATGGCCCCAGAAGTTAAAACCTGCTAAAAATAGTAAATTGTCAATATTGCCAAAAAACTGTTTTGAGTCAGTCCAAAAAGGTGGGTGGCCACCGATATCCACCTGGATCAATCCTCCCCCCCTTAGGAAGCAGTGGTCTCCATTGCATTGAGTTCCCTGGGAGAGGGAAAAGTGTTTGTTGAATCTGCATCTTGCTGAGCTGCTTGCCTTGTTGGAGACGTCGCGCTGCTCAGTTTGTGGAAGTCTGTCATGAACCTGTTGAGGCTGAGTATGTTCAACAAGTCAGGCTACATGAGAGGATGGTGTGCAAAAGGAATCTTTGCACTTTGCTGCAACCTTTTCGACCTTCTTTTGTTGGATAGAAGGTTCTTGGGGAAAAGTTGTAGTGGTTGCAGTGTCCTTATGTTCCCCTTTTGAACAGATTGTGAAGAAGCTGAATTGTGTAGTATGGGATACTACCTTGCGACACTTTTTAGGAGGAACAGTAGTCGAAACTACCTCTGGTATTCTGTAGAGATGACACCCCAGAGAAACAATGACACTGCGGGGTCGAGACTCATAAACAACGTGGCGCTTCCACATATATGGTTGTTCCAAGAGAACATCACAGACATCTAGTGGGGAAACATCACATAATACCTCATCCTTGAAGGGTTGGAAGCCATATGACAATTGACATCACTGGCTAACACAAATATCTCGTCCTTGGAAAAGCCACTCAATGTTGTATGGTTGCGAGTGTGGTGATGTTGACAATCCCAACTATTTGACGACCTTTGCTAAGATGAGGTTCTTCTGGCTTCCTCTATCAACAATAAAATGCAATGGGGTCCCCTTCAACCTCATCTTTGAATGAAAAAGGTGCTCCCCCTCTTCAGGATCTGTTGGTTCTTCTGGTTGAATTGTTGTGGTCGCGACAATAGCAGTGGTGTCTGCGTCAATGATCTGTCCTTTACCAGTATTTTCATAATCATATTCTGAATCAGGGTTCATCTCCTTGTCTTTGATCTCGGCCACCAATGACTATTTTGAGTGACATTCATCGGTGTTTTTCCAGGGGCTTTTGTGGAAATCACACCATTTTCTGGTGTCCTTCTTTGTCTTCCCGTGACCCTTCTTTTCATGTGGCTTGGACTGGTTTTCAGGAGTCTGTTTATTAGGGACATCTTTGTCATACTTTGGTTGATGCAGATTTGCAGAACCAAAATCTTGTTTGTTTTGGTGCTTAAATTTCTGCTCAATTTTAACAGGATATCAATAGTTAGCACCGAGTGATGAGATGTCCAGAAAATCCATTTCAGTTTGGATGTATCTGTGTAGATCCCCATGGTATTTTAGAACCAAATGTCATTCAGAGTCTTTGATACCCAACTTAGTGCACAAGGTATGGAAGGTATTGGTGAACTTCAGAACTGCTTGGTCCCTCTCTTGCCGCAGTGTGGTCCATCTCATGTACTGGTCCTCATAGTTGCCAATAGGGTAATATTGTTCCTTTACTGCATGCATAAAAAGATCCCAAGTGGGATCTGCCCCATATATTTCAGACTCTTCTGTGGAACTCTACTTAGAATAAGTTTCCCACCAATGTTTGACATGGGGTAGATATTTAAGGAGTGCGAAGGTGATCTTTTCATTGTCGGAAAATTTGTGAACAGAGAAATAACCTTCTAGCAGATTTAACCATTTGTTTAGGGCTTCTGCATCTATTTGTCCTTCAAATACAGGAATATCAAAATTACCTTGTACCTTGAAAGGAAAGGTGCCTCCAAAGTGGTCACTTGATGAAGATGTTCCTGTTGCTATCGGCAGGCGTTGAAGGATGTGGGAAAAATTCTCCATCATTTCGTTCTACTGTCATGTGAGAGATTGCTAAAGCAATAGACTGATAGGATCGTCTGCTCTGTTGTTTTTATTTTCTTCCACCATTGAGGGTTTATTGGGTGTGCGAGAGTGATTGTACTCAAGAGAGACAAGCTCAAGACCCAAATTTCTATACTCAGACCTCGTCGGGGACATGCACTGAAAAAAACGACCAAGAACAACCTGCTCTGATACCACTCATCTGAATTATTTTCGGCACGAAATGAGATCGGAGATATAATAAAGAAATGCACAGAGATATTGCAGATATTCAATAATATAACAGAAATGTATCAGAGATGCAACCATAAACACGGATATACAGTAATACATGATTTCTATTAATGAAATATATGTACAAAGACTGTAAAATATAGAGTGAAAGACTCGATAGAAGAAGATATATGCATTCACAAGAAGATGATTACAATGAGACTCTGAAAGACTTTTTACAATAAACAAGAATGCCAAAAACCCTATCCATCCAAAAACCCAACCCTAGGATATAAAGCGCCAAAAGTCATGTGGGCCCTGTTTGGGTAAGTTAGTACATCAACTTCCCAGGGTCGTAACTTTTGCATAAGATCTTCGTTTTAGGTGTATGATAGCTCGTTGGAAAGGTATCACTGAGGAGATTCATTTTGGGGTATCAACCATGCCTTTTAATATAATTGAAAACCTGGATATCGAAAAACCTTCATTTAGGACATCAAAATGGCCTCGTAAGTTAAAACCTGCTAAAAATAGTAAATTGCCAAAATTGCCAGAAAACTATTCTGAGTCAGTCGGAAAAGGTGGGTGCCCACCGATATCCACCTAGATCAATCTTCCCTCCTTAGGAAGCAATGGTCTTCATTGCGTTGAGTTCCTGGGGGAGAGGGAAAAGTGTTTGTTGAATCTGCATCTTGGTGAGCTACTGGCCTTGCTGGAGATGTCACGCTGCTCAGTTTGTGGAAGTCTTTCATGAACCTATTGAGCCTTAGGATTTTCAACAAGTCAAGATACATGAGAGGATGGTGTGTGGAAGGAATATTTGCGCTTTGTTGCAACCTTGTCGACCTGCTTCTGTTGGATAGAAGGTGCTTGGGGCGAAGCTGTAGTGGTTGCAGTGTCCTTCTGTTCCTCTTTTGAATAGATTGTGAAAAAGTTGAATTTTGCAGTATGAGATACTACCTTGCGACACCTTTTAGGTGGAACAATAATCAGAACTACCTCTGGTATTATGTAGAGATGACCCCCTAGAGAAACAATGACACTGTGGGGTCGAGAATCAAACAACATGGCGCTTCCACATATATGGTTGGCCCAAGAGAACATCACAGACATCTAGTGGGGAAACATCACATAATACCTCACCCTTAGGGTTGGATGCCATATGACAATCAACATCGTTGGCTGACATGAAAATCTCATCCTTGGTGAAGCCACCCCATGTTGTATGGTTGTGGGTGTGGTGTTGTTGACAATCCCAACTGTTTGACGACCTATGCCTAGATGAGGTTCTTCTGACTTCCGCTATCAACAATAAAATGCAGCGGGGTCCCCTTCACCCACATATTTGAAAGAAAAAGTCACTCTCCCTCTTCAGGATCTATTGGTTCTTCTGGTTGAATTACTGTGGTCATGAAAATAGCAGTGGGGTCTGTGTCAATGATCTTTCCTTTAGCAGTATTTTCAGAATCAGATTCTGAATTAGGGTTTGGCTCCTTGTCTTTGATCTCGGTGACCAATGACTGTTTTGATCGACATTCATCGGTGTTGTGCCAGGGGATTTTGTGGAAATCGCACCATTTTCTGGTGTCCTTCTTTATCTTCCCATGACCCTTCTTTTCATGTGGCTTGGACTAGTTTTCGGGAGACTGTTTGTTAGGGACATATTTGTCATAATTTTTTTGTTGCGGATTTGCAGAACCAAAATCCCGTTTGTTTTGGTGCTTAAATTTCTGCTCAATTTTAACAACATATCAATAGGCAACACCAAGTTATGAGATGTCCAAAAAATCCCTTTCAGTTTGGATGTATCTGTGTAGAGCCCCACAGTATTTCAAAACCAAATGTCATTCAGAGTCTTTGATACCCAGCTTGGTGCGCAAGGTATGTAAGGTATTAGTGAACTCCGAACTTCTTGGCCCCTCTCTTTCCACAGTGTGGTCCATCTCATGTACTGGTCCTCATAGTTGCCAATAGGGTAATATTGTTCCTTTACCGCATCCATAAAAAACTCCCAAGTGGGATAGGCCCCATATATTTCAAACTCCTCTATGGAACTCTGCTCCCAATAAGTTTCCCACTAGTGTTTGACATGGGGGAGAGCTTTAAGGAGTGCGAAGGTGATCTTTTCTTTGTCGGAAAATTTGTGAACAGAGAAATAACCTTCTAGTATATTTAACCATTTGTCTAGGGCTTTTGCATCTATCTATCCTTCAAATACAAGAATATCAAAGTTAAATTTTACGTTGAAAAGAGAGGTTCCTCCAAAGTGGCCTCTTGATGAAGATGCACCTATTTCTATTGGCAAGCATTGAAGGATGTGGGAAAAATTCTCCATCGTTTCGTCCCACTGTCGCGTGAGAGCTTCCTCAAGCAATAGACTGATAGGATTGTTTGCTCTGTCGTTTTTATTTTCTTCCACCATTGAGGTTTTCTTGGGTGTGCGAGAGCGATTGTGCTCAAGAGAGAAAATCATGAGACCCAAATTTCGATACTCAGACCTCGTCAGTGACATGCACTGAAAAAAATGACCAAGAACAACCTGCTCTGATACCACTGATTCAGATTATTTTTGGCACGAAATGAGATCGGAGATATAATAAAGAAATCCACAGAGATATCGCAGATATTCAATAATATAATAGAAATGTATCAGAGATGCAACAATAAACAAGGATATACAATAATACACAATTTCTATTAATGAAATAAATGTACAGAGTCTGTAAAATACAAAGTGAAAGACTCGATAGAATGGTGGCATCTTATCTTTGAGAAGAGATGTGATGGCTACTCGCATTCGTAAGAAGATGATTACAATGAGGCTCTGAAGGCCCTTTTACAATAAATAGGAATGCAAAAAACCCTACATATCCAAAAACCTAACCCTTTGAGATGAAGCGCCAAAATTCATGTGGGCCCCGTTTGGGTAAGTTAGTACATCAACTTCCGAGGGTCGTAATTTTTGCATACGATCTCCGTTTTAGGCGTATGATAGCTAGTTGGAAAGGTATCACTGAGGATATTCATTTTGGGGGCTCAATCATGCCTTTGACCATTATTGAGAACCTTGATATCGAAAAACCTTCATTCAGGCCCTCAAAATGGCCCCGAAAGTTAAAACCTGCTAAAAATAGTAAATTGCCAAAATTGTCAGAAAACTGTTTTGAGCAAATTGAAAAAGGTGGGTTTCCACTGATATCCACCTTTATCAATCCTCCCTCCTTAGGAAGCAATGGTATCCATTGCGTTGAGTTCCTGGGGGAGAGGGAAAAGCATTTGTTGAATCTGCATCTTGCTGCGCTGCTTGCCTTGCTGGAGATGTTGCACTGCTCAGTTTGTGGAAGTCTGTCATGAACCTGTTGAGGCTGAGGATATTCAACAAGTCGGGCTATATGAGAGGACAGTGTGCATAAGGAATCTTTGCACTTTGTTGCAACCTTGTCGACCTTCTTCTGTTGGATAGAAGGTGCTTGGGGCGAAGCTGTAGTGGTTGCAGTGTCCTTTTGTTCCCCTTTTGACCAGATTGTGAAGAAGATGAATTTTGTAGTATGAGATACTACCTTGCGGCACTTTTTAGGTGGAACAGTAGTCGGAACTACCTCTGTTATTCTGTAGAGATGACCCCCCAGAGAAACAATGACACTGCGGGGTCGAGACTCATAAACAGCGTGGCGCTTCCACATATATGGTTGGCCCAAGAGAACATCATAGACATCTAGTGGGGAAAAATCACATAATACCTCATCCCAGGGTTGGATTCCATATGAAAATCAACATCGTTGGTTGACACGAAGATCGCATCCTTGGTGAAGCCACCCGATGTTGTATGGATGCGGGTGTGGTGTTGTCGACAATCCCAGCTGTTTGACGACCTCTGCTGAGATGAAGTTCTTTTGGTTTCCACTATCAACAATAAAATGTAGTGGGGTCCCCTTCACCCACGTCTTTGAATGAAAAAGGCCTTCCCACTCTTCAGGATTTGTTGGTTCTTCTGGTTGAATTTTTGCGGTCGCGACAATAGTAGTGGAGTCTGCATCAATGATCTATCCTTTACTAGTATTTTCAGAATCAGATATTGAATTAGGGTTTGACTCCTTGTCTTTGATCTCGGCCACCAATTACTATTTTGAGAGACATTCATCAGTGTTGTGCCAGGGTATTTTGTGGAAATTGCACCATTTTCCAATGTCCTTCTTTGTCTTCTCGTGACCCTTCTTTTCATGTGGCTTGGACTAGTTTTTGGGAGAATGTTTGTTAGGGACATCTTTGTCATAGTTTGGTTGTTTTGGATTTAAAGAACCAAAATCCCATTTGTTTTGGTGCTTAAATTTTTTCTCGATTTTAACAGCATATCGATAGGTAGCACCGAGTGATGAGATGTCCAGAAAATCCATTTCAGTTTGGATGTATCTGTGTATATCCCCAAGGTATTTCAAAACCAAATGTCGTTCAGAGTCTTTGATACGCAGCTTGGTGCGCAAGGTATGGAAGGAATTGGTGAACTTCGAAACTTCTTCGCCCCTCTCTTGCCACAGTGTGGTCCATATCATGTACTGGTTCTCATAGTTTCCAATAGGGTAATATTGTTCCTTTACAACATCCACAAAAAAATCCCAATTGGGATCGACCCCATATATTTCATACTCCTCTATGGAACTCTACTCCCAATAAGTTTCCCACCAATGTTTGAAATGGGGGAGAGCTTTAAGGAGTGCGAAGGTGATCTTTTCTATGTCGGAAAATTTGTGAACAAAGAAATAACCTTCTAGCAGATTTAACCATTTGTTTAGGGATTCTGCATCTATCTATCCTTCAAATACAAGAATAACAAAATTAACTTGTACCTTGAAAGGCAAGGTGCCTCCAAAGTGGCTGCTTGATGAATATGCACTTGTTGCTATCAGCAGGCGTTGAAGGATGTGGGAAAAAGTCTCCATCATTTCGTCCTGCTGTCGCGTGAGATATTGCTCAAGCAACAGACTTATAGGATCGTCTGCTCCGTCGTTTTTTTTTTCTTCCATCATTGAGGGTTTCTTGGGTGTGTGAGAGAGATTTTCCTCAAGAGAGACAATCTCGAGACCCAACTTTCTATACTTATACCTCGTCGGGGACATGCACTGAAAAAATGACCAAGAAGAGCCTGCTTTGATACCACTGATCCAGATTATTTTCGGCACAAAATGAGATCAGAGATATAATAAATAAATGCACAAAGAGATCGAAGATATTCAATAATATAACAAAAATGTATCAGTGATGCAAATATAAACACAGATATATAGTAATACATGATTTCGATTAATGAAATAAATATATAGAGACTGTAAAATACAGAGTGAAAGACTCGATAGAATGGTGGCAACTTATCTCTGAGAAGAGATGTGATGACTACTCCCATTCACAAGAAGATGATTACAATGAGGCTCTGAAGGGATTTTTAAAATAAATAGGAATGCCAAAAACCCTAGACATAAAAAAACCTAACCCTAGGAGATGAAGCACCAAAAGTCATGTGGGCCCCGTTTGGGTAAGTTAGTACATCAACTTCCCGGGGTCGTAACTTTTGCATACGATCTCCGTTTTAGGCGTATCATAGCTTTTTGGAAAGGTAACACATAGGAGACTCATTATGGGGGCTCAATAATTCCTTTGGATATATTTGAGAACCTTGATCTCAAAAAACCTTCATTTATGCCCTCAAAATGGCCTTGGAAGTTAAAACCTGCTAAAAATAGTAAATTGCCAAAATTGTCAAAAAACTGTTTTGAGCCAATCAAAAAAGGTGGGTGGCCACTGATATCCACCTGGATCAATCCTCCCTACTTAGGAAGCAATGGTATCCATTGCGTTGAGTTCCCAAGGGAGAGGGAATAGAATTTGCTGAATCTACATCTTGGTGAGTTGCTTGCCTTGCTGGAGACGTCGCGCTACTCAGTTTGTGAAAGTCTCTCACGAACCTGTTGAGGCTGAGGATGTTCAACAAGTTGGGCTACATGAGAGGACAGTGTGCGGAAGGAATATTTTTTCTTTGCTACTTGGGGCGAAGGTGCTTGGGGAAAAGGTGTAGTGGTTGCAGTGTCCTTTTGTTCCCCTTTTGAATAGATTATGAAGAAGTTGAATTTTGCAGTATGACATACTACCTTGCAGAACGTTTTAGGTGGAACAGTAGTCGGAACTACCTCTGGTATTTTGTAGAGATGCCCCCCTAGAGAAACAATGACACCGCGGGGTCGAGACTCATAAACGACATGGTGCTTCCACATATATGGTTGGCCCAAGAGAACATCACAGACATATAGTGGGGCAACATCACATA
>SNQJ01S0006213.1:238012-251089 GCA_010110895.2 Picea sitchensis
AACTACCTCTGGTATTTTGTAGAGATGCCCCCCTAGAGAAACAATGACACCGCGGGGTCGAGACTCATAAACGACATGGTGCTTCCACATATATGGTTGGCCCAAGAGAACATCACAGACATATAGTGGGGCAACATCACATAATACCTCATCCTTGAAGGGTTGGATGCCATATGACAATTGACATCACTGGCTAACATGAAGATCTCATCCTTGGAAAACCCACCCAATGTTGTATGGCTGCAGGTGTGGTGTTGTCGATAATACTAATTGTTTGATGACCTCTGTGGAGATGTGGTTCTTCTGGCTTCTGCTATCAACTATAAAATGTAGTGGGGTCCCCTTCACCCACATCTTTGAATGAAAAAGGTGCCCCCCCCTCTTCAGGATCTGTTGGTTCTTCTGGTTGAATTGTTGCGGTCGCAACAATAGAAGTGGGGTCTACGTCAATGATCTATCCTTTACCAGTATTTTTAGAATCATATTCTAAATTAGGGTTTGACTCCTTGTCTTTGATCTCGGCCACCAATGACTATTTTGAGCGACATTCATCGGTGTTGTGCTAGGGGCTTTTGTGGAAATCGCACCATTTTTCGGTGTCCTTCTTTGTCTTCTCGTGACACTTCTTTTCATGTGGCTTGGGATGGTTTCGGGAGACTGTTTGTTAGGGATGTATTTGTCATACTTTGGTTGTTTTGGATATGCAGAATGAAAATCCCATTTGTTTTGGCGCTTAAATTTCTACTCGATTTTAACAGTATATCGATAGGTAGCACCGAGTGATGAGATGTCCAGAAAATCCATTTCAATTTGGATGTATCTGTGTATAGCCCCACGGTATTTCAGAACCAAATTTCATTCGGAGTCTTTGATACCCATCTTGGTGTGCAAGGTATGGAAGGTATTGGTGAACTCTGGAACTACTTGGCCCCTCTCTTTCCGTAGTGTGGTCCATCTCATGTACTGGTCCTCATAGTTGTCAATAGGGTAATATTGTTCCTTTGCCACATCCACAAAAAACTCCCAAGTGGGATCAACCCCATATTTTTCAAAATCCTCTGTGGAACTCTGCTCCCAATAAGTTTCCCACCAATGTTTGACATGGGGGAGATCTTTAAGGAGTGCGAAGGTGATCTTTTCATTGTCAGAAAATTTGTGAACAAAGAAATAACGTTCTAGCAGATTTAACCATTTGTCTAGGGCTTCTGCCTCTATCTGTCCTTCAAATATAGGAATATCAAAATTAACTTATACCTTGAAAGGTGAGCTCCCTACAAAGTGGCCACTTGATGAATATGTGCTTGTTACTATCACTAGGCATTGAAGGATGTGTGAAAAATTCTCCATCATTTCATCCCGTTGTCGCGTGAGAGCTTGCTCAAGCAACAGACTGATAAGATCGTCTTCTCCGTCATTTTTCTTTTCTTCTTCCATTGAGGGTTTCTTGGGTGTGTGAGATTAATTTTCCTCAAGAGAGACAAGATCGAGACCCAAATTTATATACTCAGACCTCGTCGGGGACATGCACTGAAGAAAATGACCAAGAAGATCCTGCTCTGATACCACTCATCCGGATTATTTTCGGCATGAAATGAGATCGGAGATATAATAAAGAAATGCATAGAGATATCGAAGATATTAAATAATATAACATAAATGTATCAGATATGAAACCATAAACATGGATATACAGTAATACATGATTTCTATTAATGAAATAAATGTACAGAGACTGTAAAATATAGAGTGAAAGACTTGATAGAATGGTGGCAACTTATCTCTGAGAAGAGATGTGACGGATACTCGCATTCGCAAGAAGATGATTACAATGAGGATCTGAAGGACTTTATACAATAAACAGGAATGCATAAAACCCTAGACATCCAAAAACTTAACCCTAGGAGATGAAGCGCAAAAGTCATGTGGGCCCCATTTGGGTAAGTTAGTACATCAACTTGTCGGGGTCGTAACTTTTGCATACGATCTCTGTTTTAGGCATATGATAGATCATTGGAAAGGTATCATTGAGGAGATTCATTTTGGGGGCTCAATCATGCCTTTGGATATCATTGAGAACCTATATCGCAAAAAACATTCATTTAGGCTCTCAAAATGCCCCTGGAAGTTAAAACTTGCTAAAAATAGTAAATTGCCAAAATTGCCAGAAAACTATTTTGAGCCAGTCGAAAAAGGTGGATGGCCACCGATATCCACCTGGATCAATCCTCCCTCCTTAGGAAGTAATGGTATCCATTTACTTGAGTTCCCGGGGGAGAGGTAAAAACATTTGCTAAATCTGCATCTTGGTGAGATGCTTGCCTTGCTGGAGACGTCGCGTTGCTCAGTTTGTTGAAGTTTGTCATGAACCTGTTGAGGCTGAGGTTGTTCAACAAGTCAGGATACATGAGAGGACGGTGTGCAGAAGGAATCTTTGCACTTTGCTGCAATCTTGTTGACCTTCTTCTGTTGGATAGAAGGTGCTTGGGGCGAAGCTGTAGTGCTTGCAGTGTCCTTTTGTTCCCCTTTTGAACAGATTGTGAAGAAGATGAATTTTGCAGTATGAGATACTAACTTGCAGAAATTTTTAGGTGGAACAGTAGTCAGAACTACCTTTGGTATTCTGTAGAGATGAACCCCCAGAGAAACAATGACACTGCGGGGTCGAGTCTCATAAACAACGTGGTGCTTCCACATATATGGTTGTCCCAAGAGAACATCACAGACATCTAGTGGGGCATCATAACATAATACCTCATCCTTGAAGGGTTGGATGACATATGACAATCGACATCGTTGGCTGACACGAAGATCTCATCCTTGGCGAAGCCACCCGATGTTGTATGGCTGCGGTTGTGGTGTTGTCGACAATCCCAACTATTTGATGACCTCTGCTGAGATGAGGTTCTTCTGGCTTCTTCTATAAACAATAAAATGTAGCGAGGTCCCCTTCACCCACATCTTTGAATGAAAAAGGTGTTCCCCCTCTTTATGATCTATTGGTTCTTCTGGTTGAATTGTTGCAGTCGCAACAATAGCAGTGGGTTCTGCATCAATGATCTGTCCTTTACCAGTATTTTCAGAATCAGATTCAGAATCAAGGTTCGACTCCTTGTCTTTGATCTTGGAAACCAATGACTATTTTGAGCGACATTCATCAGTGTTGTGCCAAGGGCTTTTGTGGAAATTGCACCATTTTATGGTGTCCTTCTTTGTCTTCCCGTGACCCTTATTTTCATGTGGTTTGGATTGTTTTTCGAGAGACTATTTGTTAGGGACGTCTTTGTCATACTTTGGTTGTTGCGAATTTATAGAACCAAAATCCTATTTTTTTTGGTTCTTAAGTTTCTGCTCGATTTTAACAGCATATCGATAGGCAGCACCGAGCGATGATATGTCTAGAAAATCCATTTCAGTTTGTATGTATTTGTGTAGATCCCCATGGTATTTCAGAACCAAATGTCGTTTAGAGTCTTTGATACCCAGCTTGGTGCGCAAGGTATGGAAGGTATTGGTGAACTCCGGAACTTCTTGTCCCCTCTCTTTCCACAGTGTGGTCCATCTCATGTACTGGTCCTCATAGTTGTCAATAGAGTAATATTTTTCCTTTACCACATCCACGAAAAAATACCAAGTGGGATCGACCCCATATATTCTAGACTCCCCTGTGGAACTCTGCTCCCAATAAGTTTCCCACTAATGTTTGAGATGGGAGAGAGCTTTAATGAGTGCGAAGGTGATCTTTTCTTTGTCGAAAAATTTGTGAACAAAGAAATAACCTTCTAGTATATTTAACCATTTGTCTAGGGCTTCTGCATCTATCTGTCCCTCAAATACAAGAATATCAAAATTAACTTGTACCTTTAAAGGCGAGGTGCCTCCAAAGTGGCCGCTTGATGAATATGTTCATGTTGCTATTGACAGGCATTGAAGGATGTGGGAAAAATTCTCCATCATTTCATCCCACTATCGTGTGAGAGCTTGGTCAAGCAATAGACTGATATGATCGTCTGCTCCGTCATTTTTATTTTCTTCCGCCATTGATGGTTTCTTGGGTGTGAGAGAGTGATTTTCCTCAAGAGAGACAATCTCGAGACCCAACTTGCTATACTCAGACCTCGTCGGGGACATGCACTGAAAAAAATGACCAAGAACAACTTGCTCTGATACGACTGATCCAGATTATTTTCGGCACGAAATGAGATCGAAGATATAATAAAGAAATGCACAGAGATATCATAGATATTCAATAATATAACATAAATGTATCAGAGATTCAACCATAAACACAGATATACATGATTTCTATTAATGAAATAAATGTACAAAGACTGTAAAATATAGAGTGAAAGACTCGATAGAATGGTGACATCTTATCTCTGAGAAGAGATGTGATGGCTACTCGCATTCGAAAGAAGATGATTACAATGAGGCTCTAAAGGAATTTTTCCAATAAACAGGAATGCAAAAAACCCTAGACATCCAAAAACCTAACCCTAGGAGATGAAGCGTCAAAAGTCATCTGGGCCCCGTTTGGGTAAGTTAGTACATCAACTTCCCAGGGTCGTAACGTTTGCATACGATCTCCGTTTTAGGCCTATGATAGCTCGTTGGAAAGGTATCACCGAGGAGATTCATTTTGAAGGCTCAATTATGCCTTAGGCAATCACTAAAAACCTCGATCTCAAAAAACCTTCATCTAGGCCCTCAAAATGGCCTCGGAAGTTAAAACCTGCTAAAAATAGTAAATTGCCAAAATTTCCAGAAAACTGTTTTGAACTAGTTGGAAAAGGTGTGTGGCCACTGATATCCACCTAGATTAGAGGGGCTATGTTATATCCTCCATGATGTATTCTAATCCTCCAAAGGCATGTATTCATCATTCTTCATGTGGGCCCTTGGCATCCAACCTGTGGGATTCAAGCCCCCAAGGAAGCCTAGACTAGGCATGTTCTTCCAAAACTATCCACCAACTCAGTCCTGCAAATATAAGTGGATATACCCTCCAAAGATATCAAGTGAAATCATCACGATGAGTAAATAAAATAAGTAAAAGATTCATCTATGTATGTACATCCAAACTACCTCATAAAAATAAACCCATGCTCAAATACCCTATGCAATGTTCCAAGTTTAGGTATGGGAGGGTTGAAAAAATGACCTATTTTGTGAATTGTACCTTAAGTTTAGGGGTGTTTCCTAAGGGGAACTCCTTATAAGTCATGTGGATGAGGTGTCATGGATGGGTGTAATACTTTTGGGCATGGGTTTCATGACATACAAGGAGTTGTAGTGTCTCACTTATGGGTGCCTTTGTAGAGGGTCTATGTTGGGTTCTAAAGATGTCCTAAAAACAACCTTAGTTTAACATTAATTTATTAACCCCAAGATTCGTCTTTTCTTTCAAGAATATCAACAAAGCCTATGTAGATAGTTATAAAGGTCAAAATTGTGTAGCTAAAGCAAATCTAAGTTTATCAATAATCCAGTTCCTCACACATTCAATCTAAAACTAAGAATTCACTTAACAAAATTGTAATCTAATCTAAAACATGCTTGTGAATTAAAGGCATTAACCAAATTGTTGAATTCATCTAGCTAAGAAACAAAAAATGAATCTATAGAAATGCTTAATAAACCGATCTATCAATGTCTGTCTAATATTGCTGGAAAGAACAACTAAGAACTGTAAGAAGGAACAACAAATGTAACTTTAAGCGAAAGGGACAACAAATGTAACTTTAAGCGAAAGTAACAATAAATGCTAATTTAATAAATGGGACAACGTATGAAAAAATGAGAGGAAGTGTCGATCAACAAACTACAACAATGAGAAATGGAACAACAATCGATAACATTCAAATGAAACATTCATCCTCTGTAATCAAATAGTATAACTAATTTATGAAAACATCAACACACTCATGCATTTATCTTTAATTGTTGCAAAGAGATTTAAATCACATAACTGAAATCAGGTTGATACAATTACAGATTGGGATAGTAACTCCTTACAACTAGGCCCACGGTCTTCATAAGTACTGCTGCTAGAAACTCAACATGCAAAGATAGTAAAAACGCTCAAAGCTCCTATTAATTCCATAACTAGTACAACATTTACAATAGACCGTCTGGACATAAAAATTAAAAAATCTGAATGCTTGGATAAATTTCTTCTATCCCCTTCTCTATGACTCATTTCCCTGTATATATTACAATGATATGGTAAATTAAGCTATCCTAAGGATTGCGATATCCTCAAGATTGCTTTTACTATTTACAAAGATTACAAAATAGAGAATCAATCTTCCTCAAAAGTACTTTGCACCCAATTCCCTTGATATCCAATCATTTGTGCATCTTCATAATCTTTGAGTTTAACCATATTTTCCCATTCCTAAAATAAAATCAAACAATTCAAACTGAAATTAAGAAATGATCTAATATTACTTAATAACATTTCTAAAACACCTTTTAATCATTTTATTTCCTAGTTATCTCTAATTAATAGAAAATTCAATCAAGGTTATATCATAAACCATGGTGATAAAGAGGATATTTGTACCTTTTTCTTGACTCAACATACCCCCTAGGTTACCTTCTTGCATGTACTCATGAAGGCTGAGATCTTACATGTAAAGCAGTGATGATGTAAGGAGAGGTTGGTTCACCTGGTTTCTTGAACCCATTATTACTTTTGATTTCTTTAAAAGCATCTTCTTCCCTCTTCCTATTAATTTTATTATCCATTTGGTAACCCTATGAAACCGAATAATAGGAGGACTATATCTGCACCCAATCTAGGAAGGTTCTTCATCCCAGATCATTTTGGTATACCTTTCCACCCTGAAGGTGGCTGCATGAAAGTTTTTGAATCTAAAGGGTTTCCTCCTCTTGACTTCATTTGGGGAGGCATCCCATCTTAGTTTGGAAGAAACAAGAGATTCTTCTTTGAGCCCCCTAAAATATGGTAGACCTGAACATATAACTTGTCAGTGGATAGGAGATAAAGAGTCTACAACCCCTTCCCTCTTCATGAATTTTCTGCACTGCATGACAATTGTGAAGGATTTGGGAGGTTCCCCTCTGATCCAGAGATCTATCCCAGTCTCCCTTTCCATGAAGGTCTTGTGTGCTTTAGCCCACCTGGTTTGGTTTTTGGTAAAAGATAAGAATGCTTGGAACTGTATGTCCCCAATAAAAGGACTAGGGTTCTCTTTTATATTTTATTCCAAGATAAAGTTATGGAGGTATAGCTCACACAGAAAGTATTTCACTTTTTCTTCTTGTTCTCTAAAGCATGAAACAAACTCAGAAACAATGGTGAACTTAATTGTTTTACCTGATCTAATAGCTTTTATTCTCAGCAACAAATAGCGCTCCAATAGAAACAAGGTATAATTAGTAGCAGGAGCCCTACAATCTACTACATCAGTATAGAAAGAGAAAATTTCTTTTATTTTCTCCAAATATTTTTCTAACTGGACATGTACTTTCTTCACCTTCCCTTGAGCTCTTATTAACTCAGAAAAAGTCTCATTTTCTATGGCTGACATGGCTTTAAGTTGTTTGACAACTTCTTGATGCTCTACCATGATTACCATCTCACTCCTGGACTGAGTCAGGATCTAGTGGGTTTGCACCAGCTCTGCCTCCAACTTGTCAATAATGGCACTCTATTCAAGAGACTGAAATGCTTCCTCAGCCTGAACATCTGTCTCTTCTATGGCTGGGGAATCTGTTTGGGTCTTTACATAAATTGTATATGTAGGAAGCACTTCCTTAGGTTGGGCAGATGGAATCTTTGTTTGAGTTTCCATTTCATGTGTTTCCAAAGGAATCACTTCTTCATTCTGAACAATTGCTTCTTCTGCTACTGGAATCTTTGTTTGAGCTTCCATCTCTATTGTTTCTTCAGGGTCATGCAACTCTATCTGTGTTCCAACATTACTTGTATGGAATGCCATCCTAAGAAGTAGGTTCCTTCCCTGTGTTCTAGGCCTTTTGGATTTCTTTATTTCATAGAATTTATCAGCTTGTTCCAATTGCTTCCTTAATTCTTTAATTATTTCTTTGAGACTACCAACTTTCTTCTTTAGTACTTTAATTGTTTTAACCCTTCTCCTCAATAGCTTGTTTACCTGTTTCAATCTTCTAATTTTATTGTGGCCTTTGCCTATTTTTTTCTGTTTATGAGGAATGTCAAGGTTTTCCTCATCTTGATCAGCCAATGACTATTCCCCTGTTTCTTCTGTGTGCTCTGTCTGTTTTACAGGGATATTTACCTCAATGTGAGGTTTTTCTTGTTCTATATCTTCAGGGAATGTCATCTCTATGTGAGGGAGGTCCAAAGTAGGGTTTGAAGAGGATGTTGATGCTTGGTGTTCTTCAGACCTACTTGTGTCTTTGGTTACTGATGTCCCCAAATTCCCCAGAACTTGAGCCATATCTACCTCATAACTTTTGAAGAACTGTTTTGTAAGGCTTTCAAGTGATGGCAGTGTATTTCCTAAATTGTTTTCTTGTAAGGGTTGTTCTGTGTGTTCAATTTCCTGAATATCTTCCTATGAAGGTTGTTCTGTATGTGTAGTTTCGTGGGTTTCTTCAGATTGTCCTATAATTTTACTTCTTCTTCTCTTCTCAATGGGGGTTTTAGGAACAACACTTGTTCTTTTTATTTAATTCTATGATGTTTCTACCTGTGTGGTCTAAATTTCTTCTAGTTGGATGGGTTCTTCAATTTCAGTCTAGGTTAATGGAAATTCCATTTGGGCACTGCCTCCTTCTTCCTGAGTTGTCTCCATTCTCCGTGAGGGGGTTTCTTGGTGGATTTCAGGTTGTTCGATTTGTAGGGTCCTATTAGCCTCGATTAGATCAACCCAAGTTATTTGAGTTTGGCTTAGGGCCCTGTTTATGATTAACTTTACTAGTCCATGGTGACTAATTATGGTGATAGGGTCTTTATATTTTTGAGTTCTTGCAACAACTTCATGTAACATGGCATTTAGGAAAAATGGAAAATTTATTACTAACCTTTGTTTGAGTGTTGCTATCAATTTGAGGTGGCACGATCGCACCACATTGTACCTCCTATCATAGGTGATATACCTTTGTATTACTCCTGCTAGCTCCCTCCATGGCCCGTTGAGAGAAGTGGGGTTGATTCCCTTCCCCTTTTTATCGAGTTCTTCTCCAGGTTCTACGAAACATTCCACGACCTCCTTGAGCATTGTATACTTCTCGGTCCATTGTATGCCTGTGTTGGGGAGGCCTATAACCTCTTCTATAATTTACTTAGTGACCAAAATTCATATGTCTCGTACCATGGAGATTCCTCCCTGCAAATTATGGAAAAATGTGAGCGTGATATTCGTGTCATATCCTTGCAACCTGTTGAAGTACTCTGTCCACCCCAAACGGTGTAAAATTTATCTTGCCTTCTCAGTTACCTGTAGTAATGTGGGCTCTCGATGTACACTTCATCCACCCATGTTTTCTGTGAGCATATGAGGATGGCTATCGTTCCTTGTTGCAGCTTAGTTCGACTAGCTTTGGAAGCAATATTACCAGAAATAGAAAAATATAATAGAACAACAAGTGTATAAAATGTGAGTTTTCCCACTTATTACAATCATTATGATCTATTGGTAAATGTGCAAAATATCTCCCCCCTCATAAATGGAAAGGTCGACCTCGACCGTCAAAATGTATGAGTGTAATAATGGTAGTTAGTTCAGGTGAGGTGTAATTACTATGCTTCCGCTACCACAGGGAAAAACAATCATTAATAACTTTCAAAAAGCACCTTAATGGTAATTATGAACAATCATTACTTTGTGTGGGAAATTCGAATTGGCGTACCTATGTTAAAAAACGTTTAAGGAAAAAGCTTCTGAATAATTTTAAAATTTGTTCGCATATTTTAGAAATGTTCCACATGTAATAATGTTGTAACTATTAATATTATGGTAGCTGCGGGAGGTATTTACCTCCACGTGTGAACCTGACGAGAATAGAAGACTCTGAAAAGCAAGAGAAAACCCTAATGAGTTGGCTAATAACCCTAGAAGTCTTGTCAGCTCAAGAAGATAATTAATATTAGGTTATTAGCCTCCAAGAGAAGAAGTCAGCCATAAATAATAATAATATACTGAATAGACACATATCCAGAAGGAGAAGTCGGCCCCAACAAATCTGGAAGAACCAGTATAAATATAGGGCACCAGTTCTCATTTTGACACATCTCAGAATTGCAGTTCCCAGTTTGGTGCACACTATAGTTCCCAGTTTGGTGCGCACATGTGGAGGAGGGTTGTAGGTGCAGCTGCAGTAGAAACTAGTTTTCAGTATGATCTTGGACTATCTCTTGGCTAGGGTTTGGACTATTTGATCAGTTATTGTTGGTGCACTATCCTTGGAGGAATATGTGCTACAACTTGTTTGGCTATCTAGTCTAGGGTTTGCTTCCAAAGTAATTCTCAGTCAAGGTTAAGGTGCTCGGAGGGTGGCTTCGGCCTATGGTTGGGTGACGAGGGTATGTTCAATGGTAAAATGAGCAAACAATCTTCTATATTCTAACAGGTTATGGGCCCACACCTCCTTCATTCACTCTAAACAATGGAAGGAAACATAGCTACTAGGATATTGAGATCGTTGAGGAACTTCCAGTAGGGTTACTAGCAGAAGCAACTCCCAAGACACTACCACTAGGGTTACTAGCATGAGTAGTTGCAGAAACCCTAAACCTCTTGTTGAAGCACCTTAAGTGAAGAGATTGACCTAATCTCCAGACAGATCAGTGTGCCCTAGCCTAGCGCATATCCTGATACTCTCAGCAAGCCAAGACGTGAAGTTTGAATTTCTGGTCAAATCTAGGATTTGACCAAGTCAAGAAGCCATGACTAACTCTATGAAGTCTGAGAACAAGTTAGATGGAGTCTCTAAATTCAGAGCATGGAAGACAAGGATTGAACTCATCCTTGCCAAGAATAAAGTATTGGATATCATGAAAGGAAAGATCGTGAAGCCAAAGTTTGAAGAAGGAGAAGAGAAGGAGCCGCAGAACGTTGCAACTATGGAGAAGTTCAAATATGTTGACATCAATTCCATGAGTATCATAGTGGATTCCATAAAATACCACTTGATACCCTACATCTCCCATCTTGACTCATCAAAGAATATGTACGATGCCCTAACAAATCTCTTCTCAGTCAGAAACATTAGACAAGTTATGAGTTTGAATAATGAGGTCTGTGACATGAAGATGAATGATGATGACAACATAACATCATACTTTGTAAGAATATCCCATTTAAGAGATAAACTATAAGCTATTGAAGAGATCACCTCAGAGAAGGAATCGGTGAACATAGTACTCAATGGTCTTCCCAAGATATGGGATGCATTTTCCGCAAGCATGAACACAAGGAAGGAGTACCTGACATTTGAAGAACTTTGGACTTTATGTGCTCAAGAATAATCAAGGACCAATGCAAGAGAGAAACCCCAAAAGAAGTACAACGATCAAGATTTCAAAACAAGATTCAAGAACTTCAGGAACAAAAGAAAGTTTGGCTCAAGGAGGAAGCCAAATCAAGAGAAAGACATTTTAAAAGTACAATGCTTCAACTGTCAAAAGTACGGTCACTACAAGAATCAGTTCCCCAAGATAAAGAAAAGGAAGGAGAAACACAAAGCATCGATTGTCGAAGAAAAGGAACCTACAAAGAAGACTAAGCATGATGGAAGAGACTTCTTCTTCTAAAAAAATAACAATACTCTCCTTATTTCTTGTACATATCTTGTTTTCATCGTCTCTGTACATATCTTGTATATCTATCTCTTGGAAGATAATGTGTTCCAAGAAGAACTATACCTATGGAAGAACAAACAAGATGAAAATGGATATCATTATATAATACACATGAAATAATGAAATAAAAATTAGGTGAAAGCTATTAAGCCAAATCAATCATGAAAAGACTTAGAAGAAGCAAAGACAGAAAGAAGTCAACAACCGAGAGGAAATTGGAAAAAGACTTATGACATTTTGTAGAAGATAACAAAATGGAAGCGTGGACTTTGTTAGACAAGAGAGCCAATTATATATTGCAAAAGACAATAAGGATGCAGATGGAAGCATGGACTCTATTAGATGAAGGGAGCCAATTATATTCACCCCTACATGAAGCAAGGGTTAGGAGGGAGCTAATCCTATGATCCATTGAAGATGATGAAATATATATATCCATGGTAGCAGCCATGAAAGATAGTACGTGTTCAGTTCAACCACAGAAGAAGACTTCTTTGAAGAGAAGCCTTAAAGTATTCTTGGTTGTCCATCCAGATCCGTGATCCTATGATGAAAGGAAGAAATGGAATCTCTAGGGTATGGAATATATAAGACCCGAGAACTAAAGAAACACATGAAGATTCCAAGAAAGAAAGAAAATCCAGAACAACTAGTAATTGTATCAAGAATCATAAGATTGTCACCCTGATATAAACTCAATAAAAGAAATCAAGCAAAGGAACTGAAATTCATGATGAAGAACAATGTATGAAAGACTTATGAATGAAATAATTGTGAGATATAGAACTATAGGTTCTCCCATATGGAAGGAGAAGACTATGATGATTACTTGTTCCAGTACACCAGACTTATCTCCACATGATGCATTATATCATCTGCAACATCCATGATTTGGAGTTCTACATTAGATGAATACAAAGAATGTTCTCCAGAGAAATTGAATAAAGAGCATATGAAGAACAATCTCAAGACTTTGAGGCATACCAGAAAGAGGCCCTTGTATGCAAATAGAAGAAGATAACTTGGTGGAAGAACCTCCAATGCACAGAAGAAGTGTGGTGAAGATTTCCTATAACATCAAGATGACTACTCAGTAGATCAGATCTCATGATGACAGAAGAAGTGCCTGTTATCCACATTTTTGGTTATCAAGATGATGACATGATAATGACATGGTGATAGAAGATCTGACTCTTCTTTAAGATCATTTTCATGAAGAAAGTTACACTTGTCAGTTTCTCAAAATCACTCTTTTGAAGACAGTACGC
>SNQJ01S0006213.1:251562-278989 GCA_010110895.2 Picea sitchensis
GGGAGGCTCATCTACTCCTTAAGAGTAAGGGATGATGTAAGAAGTGTAAGAATTCCAAGAAAAATATGATTTAGACTCCTTATTATGATATGAGGGAAAATTATCATTCAATTATATGTATATATATATATAGGGGAAAGAAATGAATTATGGTGGTTAGATATTATGAACAATATTTAAGATAATTCGGAGAAATTAATCCAAAAACAATTCGATAAGGTATGCTAGATATTCCACACAAAAAATGACAAATTGTTAGAAGTGGTGCTGATGAAAATTAATTGGTGAAGGTCATACCCAAAGGCATGGCTAACGTAATAATGACATGCTTGTTCATTAGAAAATAATTGTGACTTTTGGGAGAAAGGAACAACAATAAGCAAAAACTCCAGAAAGGAACAACAACTGTTTCTTTCGAATGAACAACATGGTCCGAAAAAAGGAACGAAAATCTCGACAAAAGAAATTGAAGTCATGATAAAGGAACGAGAGTCATTACTTTCAAATGAACGATACCAACCACAAAGGGAACACCAATCGCACCAAGGGAATGAAAGTCGTTACTTTCAAATGAATGACACTAACTGCAAAGGGAACAACAATCACACAAAGGAAACGATAGTTGTTCCGTTCAAATGAATGACAACTACAAGAAAAGGGAACAACAATCGCACGAAGGGAACAACAGTTGTTCTGTTTGAATGAATGGCAATGATGATGTTCAAATTTTTAACCATCTATTTAAGTGATTGTAAACCCCCCGCAAACATTTTTGTTGTAGTGAATATAGGATTGATTGGTCATCAACTAAATTTATTCAATTTTTATAGGTAGGTTGATTCAATAATCAAAGTATTTGATGGTTTGTTAGTGTTATTCATTCATTACAATTGCCTTATTTTTGTTGTAGAACATGACGTATTCATCTTCTATGAAAACATGGTTTAAATTCAATAGGTTTTTCAAAATAAGACGGGAGTAAGGAACATAAAAGAGTGTTAATTATGTTCATTACAGTAATCTCTTTTAGTTCTTATTTTCTCAAGCGACTTTCCTAGAAAGAAAAAAAAAAACTAAAAACTCAATCAAAACTGTAAAGAAATTTATATACAATATGTACAGTGCTGATAAAAAATCATTATTTTATGAAGTTGAAGCTATTGGATGACCTTCCCAGCCAGCTAAAATCTAAACAGTAGGGTCCTTACTTACTTCTTGGAAAAATGATTCTTTTGAAAGCGATTGATGGTAGGTTCGTAGTCGATGTCCATTTACCAGAAAAAGAGAACCATACCCGTCGATGGTAACTAAAGTGGTAGTGCCATTATCATGAAATTCATTGATTTCATACGGTCCCAACCACCTTGTTTGTAATTTTACAGGAAAATCCTGAAATATGGAATCATAGAGAAGCCCCCAATCACCTTTCTGGAAATATTTATTCTTGATATGTTTATCTTTCCAGCTATCTCTCTGTTGTTGAATAACAGTTGTGCACTACAGGGAAAACAAGCATGCTTCATCTAACTCATTGAGCTGTTGTAAGCATTGTTTATGTGCCTTTGTAAGATCTAGTCCAATTTCCTGGGCCATCCTTAGAGTCTTGATCTCAAATTCAATTGGAAATATAGGTTCTCTTCGATAGACTATATGATAAGGAGAGTATCCAGTGGTGTTGCACCATTTTTTGTGATAGGCCCATAAGGCATTTGGAAGCTCAAATTCCCAATTCTGATGGTTTGTTGAGACTGTTTTTGTCAAAATTGCCTCCAAGACTTTATTGGTACTTTCTACTTGTTTGTTTTCCTATGGGTGGTAGGGGGAAGTAACTCTATGTTTAATATGATAATTATGCAGGGTAGCCATGATTCTATGGGTTGTAAATTGTGACCCTCCTTCAGTGATTACTTCCCTGGGTATTCCATAGCGTACAAATATTTCAAAGAGAAACTTAATGGCTGCTTCCTCCATTGCATTTTTCAAGGATAATGCCTCTACCCATTTGGTCATATAGTTTGTTGCAACTAGTATATAGGCCTTTTGGTTTGATTTTGGGTTGAAGGGGCCAACAAAGTCTAGTTCTCATCTCTCGAAAGGTTTTGCGACTACTTGTGCTTGTAGGGGAATTTCATCACCTTGGCCTTGTCTACCCATCCTTTGACAACTATCGTAGGCCTGGACATACTTCTTCACATATTTAAATACTGAGGACCAATAGTAGACCATCTATAGAACCTTATGCCCAATTCTGTGGTCTGCAAAATGTTTGCCACAAGGCTCATCATGACCTGCCTTCAATACATCGTAAATTTCATCATCTCTTACACATGTTTAGATCTGGAGGTCATCCCCTCTGTGTGTTATCAGATAAATAGGTAGGTGCAGACACTAATAGATCTCCCTAGATCCACCTGGATCTAGAACAAAATAGGACAAGACACGACTCTTTCCCTAAGTTGTAGTCATTGAATATACTAATAAGAAGGAATGAGTGACATACCTTTATATCGCTTCCTTAGGTATCTGTTGTTACTACTTCACTCCGGTGCTCTTGTGAAACTAGGTCCAAGACAACACAAACCAACCAAAGTGAAGATAGCAAAGTATATTCAATGTCAACCTATGCATATGATCAAGGAGTTATGCAATAAAAGAAGAGTGATTTTATGGGAAAGGGACATGCCAATGTATTATATTAAATGAAAGTAGAAGATACAACGAGATCACCTTGATGTTGCAAGCTTCCTTTCGATGACCCTTGGTTCCAACACACACAATTTCTCTACATTTGCATGAAGAATATCCAATACAACTTGATAGATCAAATAGAGTCTTCAAGCTTCTATCCAAGCAGACTTCTTCACACAATTATTTCACCAATTCTTCATTCAATCTTGCTTAACCTTTTCCATGAGAAACCTTTCAATATATAGGAGAAGGAGAGATGGTTAAATGGATGAGGATGATCCCATTAAATCTGAGAAGTCGGTAGGATGCCAACCATGCAAATGCCAACTCATTTTCTAGAAGATTCTCTTCTAGAACCTTCGAGACCTCTTCTCTTTTTCAAGCTTTGAAACAGGTTTGCACCCTGCGTATAGAGCAGACTGCGAATAGTTCGCACCCTAAGTATGGGTTTCCTATGAGAACAAAGTATTTTCGCACCCTATAACATAGGCAGCCTGTGAAATCATCTTAAAAATGTGTTTTTTGGAAGAAGACAACAGTCACTTTTCTCAGACAAAAAGTCATTGTGGGAGCCTAAATACATCACTTGTAGAGACATCACTAGAGTAACCAAAATAATGTGTAACATAATGCCTGCCAAAGTATGAGGCTGGAACTTGTGATAGCCGAAATACTTTGTAAAATGCGTGTGTGTGTCAGAAACAAGGAGCGCACCTAATCAGAAACTTGTAAAAAACCAAGCATCTGCAGAATATAATACCAGTTCTGAGGTAGGCATTCCCATTCTTAGATCACAAATGAATGCAATCATAAACATAGGTCATGGCCACCAATCATACACCATGGATCCACGTCATCAAACTGCTACATAGCCACTAGGAATACACTGTGGATCTATGTGATAAGACTTGAGTTAAGACATAGCCACATAACATACAAAGTGGATCTATGTGCCTATATAAATCATACATACTCCATCGCATCTTGGATAAAAAAGATGAGACCCGGGGTCTTCAATCCCGTCACCTGAAAGTACGAATCTAGCCATGCAATTACATGTGCTGAAGTCAAACATGGTAGAAACCACTTTATTACTGGTCATTGATGAAAACCGTTAACAAGTGCGAGGGAAATCACCATTGATGTCAATGACTCCCAAGGTATTGAAGTACAATATGAATGAATGCGAATGAATGAGCTGAAGTCGAGCATGCGGTGGAATCTCTCGATTAGGGATCAATGATGTGAAACCCCTGTCGAAAGCGAAGAGACCTGCCATTAAGGCATGCAGGTTCCAAGGTACTAAATGATTTCTAAGTCTCATTCCTGGATAATGAGTTGGAGTTGATGAAAAAAGACTCATCACAGGAGGGCCTTGATGTATCCCCCATCAATGACATGAAATAAGCAACATATTTTGAGGGTGAAATAAAGTATGAATAAGGGTTGAAATAAACACAGGGAAGGTCGACATAGTAAGAATGGACAACTGCAGATGGCCAACTCAATAGAGGGCTCGTTTGAACTTCTCTTGAACATATGAACGACATGACCAAGGACTTGGCAGTACTGACTCAAAGACAACCCAAGATATGAACTTGTAGCAAGTCGAATGAGAGACAAATGGATTTCCCAACCCCTATTCAAATGACGAATAGGGGGTGTCATGTTCAAGAGTGACGCTTACTGCCATTAATATGAATACGAAAACATATCCCTTTCCCAAAATTTCTCCCACCATTTCTGACGAGTACCTCTTTATTTTTACACAAGCTTGAGGAGGATAACATATGCTTGTTGATGTAAGATCATCCTTCGGATGAGTCCCTCAGAGTATATTTAACGAACCCTAGGAAGGAGTGGTTTGGTCCCATTATGGGTCTTTCGATGTTTGTTTAACGAGTCCAAGGATAGAAAACTCACAGGTTTTTCATGTTTTGAGAGTCTGAAAAAAACTTAAAGAGAACTCTACCAGTTCCTTTTTTGTAAGATAGTTTGACGAGACCAAAAAAGTGATAAACTATCGCCCGTCGAACATTTTCTTCAAATACTTTAACGAGCGTGAAAATAACAAGATCGCTCAGCAATATTTTCATCTTTATGGAGCGTGAAAAGGGCTTAAAGGATACTCCTTTACGTTAGTTGTTTTTGTGTTACCATGAAGAGTACGAAAATATGAGAAAAAGTATACTCAATTATGTTCTCATATATTTTCGAGCGCGAGAATGAACGAAGACTGAGCTCGAGGTTTTTTCTAAAAATCCCTAAAAAATTAGTCGTACATGCAACAAAAAGAAAAAAACACCCGTACCCCCTCGTTTGGACTTCGAAGTTGTGATATCTGTGAAAAACCACACTCACAAGGCTATTAGGGTATTAAGTTTTATAGACAAAGAATTAAAAATAATATAAAAAATCAATAAAAAATAGTAAAAAGTGAATAAATATGGGTAAAAAGGACTTTTTACCATTTCATTGTTACTTTGCCAAAAACTTGTCCAACATACCTCATTTTCCCAAAATTTCTTTTCTCGATTGCGGGAGGCACAAGCGATCATTCGACGAATGATTTCAACCAACGAGGTAGTCTCTTGATTCTCTAACTTTTCCATGGTTTATTTTTGGTTTTTATTGGCAATTTTTTGGGTTTTGAGTCCATTTTAGGGTCGGAAACTGCGCCCAAGCATTCTCGTAGGTGGGCCATGCGGGACCTGCGAGAATCTAAGATTCTCGCAAGTGGGATTTAGGGCACCTACTATAATCTCGCACTGTGCAAAAGGTCCACCTACGGGGGCCAAAAAATGGATTTCAAAGTGAGGTTTTGCTCAATAAAAATTATGCAAGAGTTTAAAACAAGTTGATGACTCCCCTCTCATGGATATTTTGCAGGTGTTTGACCATCATGATGTTGGAATGGAGAGAAAGAGAACATGAGGAGGAGGATGTCATTGTTAGGAATGAACCGGGTACAGTCGCTGCCCTCCGAGACTGTGGGCTCTTGAAATTTTTCAGGATTCCGGGCATGAGAGCCCAACTCAGGTTGTTGGAATACCTGGTCCACATGTGGGATGTGGATCAACAGTTATTTCATGCAGGAGTTCATACACTGACACTAGATATCAAGGATATCTATTTTCTGATAGGTTTGTCACGACATGGATACCATGCTACTTTGACCAGAGGTAGAGGCGACAGACTCCCTATGAGCGAGTATTGTTGCCAATATTGTGTTCCCGAGACAGAGAGAAGCAAGGGTAAGGTTGCCATTTGGGGGGTCCAATATCTGACCCTCTAGACCATCTTGTTTACTATTGCACACATGGCTAGGAGCGCAACTCTGCACATGGCTCTCAAGAGCTATTTCCAATATGCCATAGAGTGCACAGAGCCTCGGGTTTTCAACTGTTCGGATGCAGTTCTCCGCAGTATGAAGAGACAATTGATGAAGTGCAGAAAGGGTGACTTGAAACAATTTGGGTACAAGTCACTTTTGGTTTCATTCTTCCTCGAGAGGGTCCCATTGCTACGACTACAGGTTGATTGGGGTTTACCAACCCCACAGGATCTGATGATGCTGAGGTGGTGTAACCTCATGGCTCGACATGTAGCAGGGCCTATAATCAAGTATAATGATTCATTTTTTGATTGGTTGAGGCCCCAGATGATGATGATCGATGACTACGCATATGCCGGTTTGGATTTTCAAGGGGATCCATATTTGGCCCTGCCTGAGGATGCTTAGTGGGGTGACTTAGGTAAGAAGTACACATTTTGTTATTTTTAAATGTTTTTGCAAATTTTATCATATGAAATGATTTTATGTTTATCCAAGAACTAATAAAAAAAATTATTTTTGATGACACATATGTGGGGCCGTATCGAACTCCAGGAACATCTCCCATTCAATGGTGATGAGAAGCGGCTCCAGTGGTGAGATGGGATGCCGAAGACTATGAGGCAGTGGAACAGAAGTTGGAGGGGTTGATCGCGGATGTCTCAGATACTGTTATTGGGGAGATCCTGAGACGTTACTAGAGCCATACTGTGGGTGTGTTCGAGTCTCTCAGTCGACTTCTCCATAGGGTGGCCCAAGCAGTTGTGTGTTATCATGAGCATCATTCGTGGTGCTACTTTGTAGAAGCTATAGGATTCATATTTCAAGATTTTGATCCTTGGACATAAACTTTTTGTAAAACCTTTTGATCATTATATACATATATATGGCTTCTACTGACTTATTTTGTGTTGTGTTATACCTATGATGTGTGATTGGTTTATGAATTTTCCAAATGTCTGTCTAACACATAGTTGGCTAAGGTTTCAGTCAATGTACTTAGACATCTAAGAATGTGTTGATATTCAATATAATCAAAATAACGTTCCAAGAGGTGAATTCATAAATATACCCATAATAAGGTAGGACTTTGGATAGCATAGACGTTGCTTAACTGTAGTACTACTAGCTACAAATTGAGTCATATAATCAGGTGGCAGATATCAAGCAAAATAGCATCAATCAACAATTCGATGATGGCGCTACATTCTGCAATATTATTGGTTGCATGACCAAGGCACACACCTCATAGACTGATAAGTTCATTTGTAGGTGTGTAAATTGCCCATGTAGCATAAGCAAGGTTCTGAGTACTACGAATAGCGCCATCGGTGAAGCCAATGTGGGGTGGCGAAGACTCTGACATCTGGAAACCAAACACAATGAAAGATAAGTGGTCGAGGGCAGAGACCAAATAACAAAAAAACATACTAAAGTAACACACAAAAAGTATGATACACTAAAATACAAACACTCATGCACAGGTGATCTTAAGCATAGTACATCTTTAAGTACAACCCATTTCTGGGTTCACTCAAAGGGATACCATCGTAGTCCACCAACTCGTAAGCTCCTTTCTCCAAAACTCATCTTACGATATAAGAACCTCGTCACATAGCTTCAAATTTTCTGGCTCCTAGCATATCCCGAGCTTATTCGTAAAGGAGAACCAGATCACCTTCAGAGAAAACGTGTGGCTTGACATGTTTGTCATATTGGGATTTGACGCATTTCTTCTGGGCTTATATAACTAGTGTGGCATCGCGACGGGTTTCATCTAATTGCATGAGATACAACAGACGTTCTTCTTTGACATAAGTGTTTGGAAGAAGTTCGACGACTAGTTTTAGGGAGGGTATCTCACATTCAATCGGCAAGATGGCTTCTAGACCATAGACTAACTGGAACAGTGTAAACCTGGCAGCAGACTTAATGGATGTCCAGTAAGCCCACAATGTTGAAAACAACATTGTGTTCCAACTCATTTTGTGAATCCCTATCATTCGTCGAAGCATGGTAATGAGGATTTTGTTTATTGCTTCAACTTGGCCGTTGGCTTGTGGGTAATATGGTGTTGAGTTTTCATGGAAAAGACCCAAATTTTCAGTGAGTTCAGACATCATGAAGTTTATAAAGTGGCTACCATGGTCAGTAATGATAGCTTGAGGAACACCAAACTGAGCAATGATGTGATTGAATATAAATAATGTTGCAGTCCTTCCGATATTGTTGAATGTTGGCATCGCCTCGACCCATTTCATAAAATAATCAACGCCTACAATAATGTATCCATGCCCCCTAGCCGAGTGAGGGTGACATGTCATGAAATCGATACCCCATTTCACAAAAGGACCAACGAAGACCACAGTGTGTAGAGGAGCAGGGTGTGCTTGTATTTTATTGTTGTAGGTTTGGCAAGCGTGGCACTTTTGGACATAAATTATACAATCGTTGAATAAAGAAGGCCAAAAATACCTCGCTCGTAAGATCTTCTGGGCAGTAGCATACCCATACATGTGACCACCATAGGCTCCAGAATGGAATTCATTTAGGGATTTCTAGCCTTTGTCAAATGTGAG
This sequence comes from Picea sitchensis, assembly GCA_010110895.2. Classification (NCBI taxonomy): domain Eukaryota; kingdom Viridiplantae; phylum Streptophyta; class Pinopsida; order Pinales; family Pinaceae; genus Picea; species Picea sitchensis. Next base: position 260,164 of record SNQJ01S0006213.1, read on the forward strand.
GCAGCGTTGAAAAACAGAGTCAATCCCACGACAATAAAGAGTATCACCGAGGATAATATACTGACAGGATTGGTAGCATATTTGACGGCAGTCAGTGCTAGAAAAATTGGGCCAGAAAGTCTAGGTTTGGAGATATATGATGATATATCCATACCAAAGGTCATCAGAACTAATTAGGAAAAGGGATTCATCAGGTAATGAATCTACTGCTACATTTTCCATCTCAGAGCAGGGAAGGTCACATATTAACTCGACAAACACCAAGGATTTCTTAGACTTAGCGCATTTGAATTCTAAGTCAAACTCCTGGAGTATTACGATCCATTTGGAGTATTTTCCCCCTAACAATTGGCGTGTAAGAATGTGCTGTATAGGGTTGCAGTTAGAAATTACCAAGGATATAGTGTCGGAAACATTGAACAGATTGGACGGCTGCCAAGGCCAATTTTTCAACATGTAAATACTTGGTTTTGGTAGTCGTGAGACTCCGACTCAAGTAATAGATGACATGTTCATCATGAGAATCATCCTCTTGGATGAGAACCATAACGATGGTATAGTCCGAGGCTGCGAGGTAGAGGAAATAATCCCGACTGTAATCCGGTGGGAAGAGTAGTGGGGTAGGTTTCAAAGACAGTTTTAAGGCTTCAAAATCTTTGTTGGCAGTGGTATCCCATATGAACTCAGAACCTTTCTTAAGAAGTCGCGTAAATCCAAGAGTTAGCTCAGCATAGTTCGGGATGAAACAATGAAGAAAGTTTGCCTTCCCTTGCAAACTTTGTAACTAGCAAAGTGAGGAAGGAGGAGGGAGTTTGATAATCGCCTCTACCTTCAAAGGATCTACCCTAATCCCTTGACGTGAAACAATAAAGCCCATAAGTCGGATGGATTCTACTCAAAAAACACATTTCTGGGGATTCAAGTGTATGTGGTAAACCCGACATCGAAGGAAAAAGGCGCGAAGGTGTATTGGATGATCTACACGACGCATGGAATGAACGGGTAAGTCATTGAGATATGGTTGCATGATGTGCTTTATATCATGAAAGACGTAAGACATAGCACGTTGAAAAGTTGCACCAACAATATTTAAACCAAATGGAAGTTTCCGGTAGGCGAAAGTGCTCCAAGGACAAATAAAAGAAGTCTTGTGTTGGTTCGTGGGTACGATATTGATTTGATTATATCCAAAGAAACCATCCATTAGAGAGAAGATTTCACTTCTGGCACAACTGTCGACGATCTGATCAATGAAGGGAGTAGGAAAGTTGCCTTTATGACAAGCTTTGTTAATGTCCCTATAATCAATGCACACGCAGATTGTGCCTTGTTTCTTGTCAATTGGAACAAGATTGGAAACCCAGTCAGTTAGAGCCACAGGGTAAACAAAGCCAGCTTTGAGAAGTTTCTCAACTTCAAGCTTGATAGCGGCTGCTTTACGTGGGTGGACCAGACAAATTCATTGCTGGACGGGTTTAGCGCCCAGGTCTGTCTTAATCTCATGCACCACAATGTCAGGGTCAATCCCTGACATTTCTTCATAGCTCCATGTGAAGACGTCATGAAATTCTTGGAAAAGAGACTTGTAGGTGACAACTTCGTCATGGGAACATGAAGCTCTGATATGCACATTTTTTACAACTCCAGGTTTTATGGATACGTCGAGGGGGATGGTGGGTGAGATATTGCTTAAGTTCCCTTCATAGAACATATCGTGTGTAGACTCGGGAATGGTAGAAATGATGATAACGATCGACAGGATCGAGATTCGTTGATAACCCTCGATGGTGTGTTGTTCTAGGAAGAGGATGGAATGATGATGTCCATCGTCCCAAGGGGTATCTTCCACGGACATAAAATACATAATCATCTCGTCTGTAGGAAAAATGACGCAGAATGGATCTAGAGATAAATCACCAAGAGAGGGGGTAGAAGGGGTTGTCGATTGAATGTCTTGTTAAGCGGATTTGACTAGACTCAAAGGCATTTTTTCGCCATAACGAAAATGATTGTCGGGGTTGGGTACCATCCATGGGTCGTAAGATGTAGGGATTCCATAAGCAGAGGTAGATATCATGTTGATCGAGGCGACAAACATATGTGGGGCATCGGGTGGTGGAATGGGGAAAGTACCCATCAAAGAGGAATCTTTAAGAAGACCGACACTGATGTTCTCATATCCAGAGGGGTTTTTGCAATGAAAGGTACATTGTCGGTACGTGCATCAAAGTGAAAGAAGGCCAATTGGTCTACGTTAACCAATTTTCCTTGATGTGGGAAACAGACGACATGAAAAAGAGTGGACACAACTGCACGCATGGAATCGATCGAGCTCTGGCCAAGTAAAAGGCTGTAATTGAGAGGAGCGTCAAAGACCTCCACTTCAACGTTGACCATTTTTCCTTCTAACGTAATAGGCAATGAAGGGAGGACACCGTAAGGCTTAAAGCCAGAGCCATTGAAGGCTTTGAGCGTGTTGTGGGATTCAGTCAAAGGAGGAGAGTCGATGGATTTCTAGTAGGTAATAGACATGACACACGTCGAGGCACCCTCATCAATAACTATTCGAAAAATGTTTTTTTCAGAGACAATAACTTGTATTTGGAATGTGAGTTGAGGGGGTAACCTTGGAATGTGACCTTCCAAGTCAAAAATTATTAAATTTGTATCCGTAGGGTCGATTCCACCAATAGATTTCAACAGTTCCTTCCGTTGTATAGGACAACTCTGAAGGACTTCGAGGGATGACATCGCGGATGGTGCTTGGGCCAGATCTTCGACAATACTGTAGTTCTGGGAAGTACGTGCATGAGGATTGAAAGCCGATTTTCTAACAACACCCTTTGGGGGAGGGCAAAGCACTATATCTAGGCTCAATCATTTGAGATGAAGAGGACCATTGGTAGGTGGATTCGTGGGAGATGGTTGGACCAACGAAGGAGGTATTGCATCAACCTTCTCTTTGGGGGAAGAATAATCTTTGGCTCGAGTGGTAAGTGTGATGTCATTCTTCTTTGAATCACCTGTACACATTAAGACATAGGATGTATTAGAGCTGGAAGGTTGGTCATGAATGACCAATTGGGCCTGTTGTTGAGAAGGGAAGGGTTGTGAAAACATGACTGGAGTGGGGAGTTTCGGGGTCCCTTGAAGGAACTTAGTAGCCTCGACTCGTCGTGGACAATCCTTAGTGTAGTGATCATCACCACAGATAAGACAAGGGTATCGAGGTTTTCTCTTATCCATATCATCAACAAGTGGTGTTTTGGTTTTCTCAGATTGTGGATTATTTTTATCCTCCTTATTCTTACCCTTTCCTTTTTTGGATTTATTTTTACTGGTGGGGGCAGACTGAACATAGTTCACCTCAAAAGTCTTGTCGATGGGAGGGGTAGGAGACGAAGCATTTGGAACATTAGAAGAAGTGGATTTGGGGTTTTTGCTAGAGGTTTGGACGAAATGAGGTTGGGCATGTAAAGTGCCAATCATGCCATCAGTTGCATCAGAAGCAGCAGGAGTAGTTGAAGTAGCGGAAGTAGAAGGACGAGGTGCGTCAGGGAGTAAGTCGTAAAAAGTACCCATTTTTTAGTAAACGAGGTCGAGGTATTGAGCACGATTGATTTCCTATTCTTCTGTGACAGCTCCACCCATGGTGATGTCATGAGCAATGTCGTTCATGAATGATTCCATGAACCACTCTGCCAGCAACTGATCGGGAAGTTTGAGTTTGATGAGACATCGTCTTTGTCGCCACTCATGAATGTGATCAAAGATATGAGTGGCTTTGGTTTGTTTGAAAGAACTCAAAATTTCGGTTGTCGTTTCATAATGGATCGGTAACTGGTAGTGGGTGAGGAAAGCCATAGCGAGGGTGTTGAAGTCGGTGAAGAAGCCTCGTGGTAATTCTATATACCACTTCGCGGCATAACCTGTGAGGGTTCACTGAAAAAGGCGTAAACGAATAGAGTCATCCATCAAGGAGTTGGATGAGCACCAGAGGTGAAAAGTCATTACATGATTGTTCGGGTCCTCTCCCAGTTTACCATCAAATTTAGGGATGTCGGATGGTAGTTTGGCCGGTATAGCAGGCTATTGAGGAGAGTGACGGATCGGATCATTTGAAAATCTCGACAGATTAGGGAGGTCCAGGGTGGCTAAGAAGGGTAACTCTCTATTCACATGTGGGTACTGGTGACTTTGGGGAGGGAGTCCCGTCGGTAGACTAGTGGGACCATAAGTAGTTTGGATATAATGTGAATATCCAGGCATATTCAGTTGTTGGTGTGGAGACAAGTAATTCATAGGGTTGTACCCTTGAACAAGGGCGTGGGGTTGAGCGTTCAAGCCGCAAATAGGATTGGACGTGCTTGGATATGGTTGGCCTGTAGTAGGGGGTATGAAGGAACTATCTTGAGGTTGTTTCCCCCCAGTCAAGGGAGGATTACGTTGAATAAGATAATTCCAATACTGGGCCAAGGATGGAGGTATGTTTTTTCCATAGGGCGAGGTCAATGGGGGTTTCCCTCCAATTGGGGGTTGCATCCCAAATGGGATTTGTCCTGCAAAAGGGGATTGGGTTTGGCCTCCTTGGTGAAAATGTCCACTTACAGGAATTTGGTAATTAGGTGTGAAAGACGGGATGGTGCCACTAGGTTCAGTGCCTCCAGTAGAGGATGGAAGAGGTCCTCTCAAAGGGGTTCGAGGAAGTGTCGGAATGAAACCGGGAACGAGATGGTGCCTAGAGGGAGTGGAAACGCCAGGAGTCTCAGATGATATTTGTGTAGGAGCGGGAATAGAAGCATTCAACGCATGATATCCAGGTGGAAGTGTTGGGGTGAATCTGGGTGAAAACGGTGTGCCAATGGGGGCTTGGCTAGCCGCTGTAATCCTGGTGTGAGGATTCGTAGTATCTGGGACCATTGTGTAATGGACCATTTGTAGATGTATAGTCAATATGTGGTTAGCTTGTGGAGCATCTGTACTAGGAAAATAATAAGCAGTAGTAAAAGGTATTGCATTTGGATCAGATGTTTTGGGCAGCTTAGCTGTGACAGTGATATCAAATCCTGCTCCTGAGCCAAAGAGATCCCGTCTAAAAATTCCAGTAGTCCAAAAAGGATCTTGACCCTCAAGTCCTATGAAAGGTCCACTTGGTAATCCAGAAGATTGAACAACTATATCTCTAGAAGAATTCACTTGAACAATACGTCTCTCTGAGTTGGGAGGAAGTCGAAAGTCCTCTCGAGAAATGGTAACTCGGAACTGCTCTGAAGAGTTATTTCTTTCCACTTGTGGAGCGGCAATGTATTGGACTTCACTCTGTTGAGGAGAGCCCTCCGGTGAGTTGGTAGGAAAGGGTTGAGAACCTTCCAGATCTTCTAGGGGTAGGCCTTTCATTCTACATGAACGGTGTGGAGGGTCAACTGTGATCGAGTTAGAATTTTACGAAAGAAATTCTATGGCCAACTTGGGTAAACAAAAAGCATGCGCTAATAAAATCTAGGAAGCATGACCAAGAAAACAAGACCTTCTAATTCCAAAGTCACTAGCTGGTGATGAAATCCAACGTCATGACGATGAAACAAGAAGGGGATGGGCCAGGGTGGAAAAGTTACGTTGACGACCTGCTTAATGGACTTACACCCTAGTGGAAGATCCCACACACAATCGTGGGTATACCCTCCAAGGAGCCCAAGTGAGTCTTTCCAATGTCGATTCTAGGTACCGTGAAGACTTACCCCTTTACAGTCACCTTGTGTAAGACCCTAAGAAGATAAGCTACTAAGGTTACCACCAACAACAATGATGATTGGGGGAACAGTCGACAGTCTGATCCACACGCAAGGGCAGGGTATCTAGCCCGAAATCAGCTTGAGAGGCTTACACTCATCATTGTGGGTATACCTTCAAGTGAACCCCGTAATACATGCAATCTCTACACCGATATCAACAAAGAAGGGTGAGTAACTCTGTCAATCTCAATGAGACCTCAGGTTTGACCCTTGTGTGAGAAGGGCTTCCCAGGACAAAATGTTGCAAATGGAATTTGACACTCCTTATCACAAGAAACTATTGTGTGTTTTGTGCTTTGGAGAGTGTGTCTCACTGCCTATTTCAAATCTCTAGCCTAGCTAATGTTGGTGTAAAAGAGCCCTAGAAAAAGTTACTAGTTGAATTTTAAAGTTGCACAATATTATTAACGATTGTTGTTACGCAAAAAGGAGACGGAAATGAAACCAATGTTGTGTGAGACTCTGACCCAACAATGCATAAATAGGGATGAATGATACCGATTTTGTTCGATGAATCCCATTTATAAGAGGGAAAGAGGAGTTTTTTGGAACAATGTGAACTATGATGTATGATCTTCTCTGAAACGTAATATCAAACAATCATCAACAATGCAAATTCCCTATTCATTGTCCTTCAATACTTGAATGCCCATATTTTTCAAATAAAAGGTTGCTTAAAAAAAAGAAAATGTCTTTAATTTTTTATTAGAAACCAAGCAACAAGGATGGAACTAAGAAAAAGTAAGCAACCAATGAAAATAAATACACAACAAACACCTAAATCAATCTTTCAATGAAGATAAAAATAACAAACTGACAAGACCAGTCTCTTCAAATGCACATGGGTAACAATTTTCCAAGTAATAAGCAATTGAAAAGGACAATTAATATCAACTTTTAATCCAATCAAAGGCTCCCGACCAAACAAGCACTCGGATTTGAGAATCGGAGATTATACCCTTGTTAAGAAAAGGTCAAGACGTAAAAATTGAGAAAAAATGATCAAGAAGAGGTTTCGATTTCCAAAAACTAATCATTCACGAGACTTGAAGTCAAGAAACATTCAATCACTGTCTAGAGAAGTTCTTTCTAGACATACCAACCAATCTGGGCATCTGAAGACACAAAAGACTTAATCCAAAATTTTTACAAGTGAGTTCGCAATCTGACAGTGGGGTACAGTGTGAGAATTAAGGATTCTCGCAGGCTAGACACAGGTAGGTTGCGAGAAGTTCGCACTGAACTGAACACTAGGGTGAAAACTTCAGTGATTCTCACAGGCTACAAAAAGGTGTAGTGCGAGAAGGTTTGTAATCAAGAAGATTTTGGAAAAATGACAGAACTTTTGAGGGAACTTTTGGATCCAGGGAGTCTGTGAGGATCTCCTCAAGACCTTGAGATTGATTGGGAATGAAAAAGGGTAGGTCAAGAGAAAATGGCCAGGTAAAAACCACCAAAATGGGTTGTGTCCCTAGTGGAGTCACCAATTTTGTTATCAGATAAATCGGTAGGTGCGGACACTAACAAATCTCCCTAGATTCACCTAGATCTAGAACAAAATAGGACAGGACATGACTCTTTCCCTAAGTTGTAGTCATTGAGTCTACTAATAATAAGGAATGATTGACATACATTTATATCGCTTCCTTAGGTCTCTGTTGTTCCCACTTCGCTCCAGTGCTCTTGTGAAATAAGGTCCAAGACAACACAAACCAACCAAAGTGAAGATAGCAAAGTATATTCAATGTCAACCTATGCATATGATCAAGGAGTTATGCAATAAAATAAGAGTGATTTTATGGGAAAGGGACATGCCACTGTATTATATTAAATGAAAGTAGAAGATACAACCAGATCACCTTGATGTCGCAAGCTTCCTTTCGGTGACCCTTGGTTCCAACACATACACTTTCTCTACATTTTCATGAAGAAGATCCAGTACAACTTGATAGATCAAATAGAGTCTTCAAGCTTCTATCTAAGAAGACTTCGTCACACAATTCTTTTGCCAATTCTTCATTCAATCTTTCTTAACCTTTTCCATGAGAAACCTTTCAATATATAGGAGAATGAGAGATGGTTAAATGGATAAGGATGATCCCACTAAATATGAGAAGTCAATAGGATGCCAACCATGCAAATTCCAACTCATTTTCTAGAATATTCCCTTCTAGAACCTTCGTGACCTCTTCTCTTTTCCAAGCTTTGAAACAGGTTCGCACCCTACCTATAGAGAAGACTGCAAACAGTTCTCACCCTAAGTATGGGTTTCCTGGGAGAACAAATTATTTTCGCACCCTATAACATAGGTAGCCTACGAACACATCTTAAAAATGTGTTTTTTGGAAAAAGACAACAATCACTTTTATCAGAAAAAAAGTCCTTGTGGGAGCCTGAATACATCACTTGTAGAGATATCACCAGTGACCAAAATAATGTGTAACAGTGTGGAAAAGATATCCACCAATATAGGTGAACCATGCATTATGCTAGACAATCAATTTCCTTTCCCTTTATGATAGGTGTGATAGTAGTTTCCCAGATGCCAGATAATTTGGCACATCAGTGTACCATGGTGACTTAATAGTGACAACAAACAGGTGTTCGTTTGGAAATTGATCTTCGACTATCAAGGAATCATCTATTTTGGGTACGCGATACAAGAAATCTACAACAAAATTCTCTCTTCTAGGCCGATCCTTAATGGTGATGTCGAATTCCTGCAATAGTATTAACCACCGAGTAACCCATCCATTAATAATCGATTTGTTAGCTAAATATTTAATAGCAGAATGATAATTACATAAAATAACTGGATATCCTATTATATAGTGGCGAAACTTATTAATATCATGTATAAGGGCTAAAAATTCATTTTCTGTTACTGTGTAAGTTAATTCAGCAGGAGTAAGATTTTTGCTAATAAAATAAATAGCGTAGCATTTCGTGTCTTCTTCCTGTCCAAGGATAGAGCCTATGGTGATATATGATGCATCTGTAGAGATATGGAATGGCAACTTCCAATTTTGTCCCCTCAACACTGGTGTTGTTGAAACCAACCTTTTAAGTTTTCCAAATGCAACATCACACTTGTTATACCACTGAAATTCCACATTACCAATTAAAGCATGTAAAGGTGCAACTGTTTTTGAATTTTTTTCTATGAATCTGTGATAATATCCTGATGCGCCAAGAAAAATGTGTACCTTAGTTTGTGTAATAGGTTTAGGAAGATTAAGGATTACCTCTATTTTTGTTGGATCTACGTTGATTCCATTTGCAGAAACATAGTTCCCTAGTACCACACCTTCAGTCATCATCATATGAAATTTCTCGTGACTCAAACATAGCCTGGTAACAATGCATCATTCCAGTACCTTCTCTAGATTTCTTAGAGCTTTATCAAAATCAATGCCATAAGGGGTGAAATCATCCATGTAAACTTCAAGTCCTTCATTAATAAAATAAGAAAATATGCTCATAATGGCTCTCTGGAATGTGGCTGGAGAATTACATAATCCAAAGGGAAACACTCTGTATGCGAAGGTACCCTAGGGACATGTAAATGTAGTTTTATCTTGGTCTTCCAGAGAAATCTGGATCTGATTATAACCGATGAATCCATCTAGGAAAGAAAAAAACTTCTTTTCTGCTAAAATATCAAGGACATGATCAATAAAAGGTAGGGGAAAGTGGTCCTTCTGGGTAGATTTATTGAGTTCTTTGTATTCTACACAGATCTACCACTTTCCATTCTTCTTGGGGATGATTACTAGTGGAGAGACCCACCGACTGTTTGAAATAGGATATATTAAATCTACATCCAACAATTTATGTAACTCTTCTTTAACAATATCCATGAGATGAGGATTCAATCGTCATTGGGGTTGTTAGATGGGTTGGGCATCTTTCTCAATGTAGATATGGTGTGTACATAGTTGGGGTTGGATGCCCGTCATGTCAGGATACTCCCAGGCAAAATCCTGGTGATATTTAGAAAGGATCTGAATCACTTTGTGTTGTTGTTTCACATTCAAATTAGCATTGATATTCCGAAAATTCCTTGGTGCAATTTCAACTGATATGTTGTCGTGGAAAAAAGTAGTAGGAATCTGTTGCTCCATTAATTCTTCCATAGGATCTCCTTATGCTTCATTATCTAGAACAAATTTTAGCATTTGACATGTTGGGTTAATTATAATGGTTGGGATGTTAATGAAGCTATTGATCACATCGTCTTCTAGTTGGTTCTTGAGTCTAAGGGATTATTCTAGTGTGAGAGGAGATTGTTATCACTCCAGGAAACTCTCCTAGGCTGTAAGTCAGAGATGCTTGGTAACTTAATCTTTTGGTAACTATTTTCTCAATAATAAGTGTGGGTTGGATCAAGTCAGAGGACTGAATCATTTCTCACTCAAAACATGCATGAACACATTTAGACGGACAAGGCTTTCAACCACAAATGTTCAGAGAGTTTACAAATAAAGGGATGTATGGAGAAATAACTATTATATCAGCAGAATCACATATAAAGCATATATGAATGGCCAATTACAATAATCACAGAAATACTTGCAACGTTTAACTTATGAATGCAATGATAAGATGACAGTTATCGGGCATAAACAAGCATAACAACATGAATATAATATCCAGGTGCAAGTACATAATAGATAAGAAGATGAAATCTGAACAAGTTATGGCAAAAGAAGCCTGTATTACTCAATATGAAAATGAGAAGTTTGAGTACATAATATGAAAAAGTCTCCAAAGTCGAACCCTTAGTTCCTATTCTACCTTTAGCTTTATAGCTTTACAATGCAGTCTTGAGATCCTGAAAACATGGATCAAATATGCTAAAGATAGAAAGTCAAAATTTAGTTGCAAAAGATGTGGAATCATCCCCAAAAATGAGGTCAATCCCAGATTTCATGGTCTTCATCTCTTGTTGAGTGATGGTGCAGTGCAGGATAGCCTTCCAAGGTTGAATGATGACTCTCCAAGAGATACAAATTCGAATCTGTTGGTGTGAGTAAGCGTCCTGATTTTCTGTCTTTGTCAAAGATACCAAAAACCTTTGAAACACCTCTTATTTCCATAATCTATCAAAAATAGCTATTGGATCTGTCTTGACAATTCATCAAATGTCTATTCGAAGAGGTTTCGAACCTTTCCAACTCAAAAAACTTCGATCTATGCAAAAAATTGATCATTCTAGAAATGATAGGCTTTCGGTGGTTAACCTAGAAAGCTCCTGAGTGGATTATCTACTGAAAGCCCTGTTTTCAGTGGTTAATGAAAATTCGTCCTATTCTCCTAAACCACCGAAACTTCAGCTTTGAGAAAACTTCAAAATTTGCAAAAATACTTACCTTGGATCCCTTTTTGATGTTCAAGGTTTCTTGGATGAGGCAACCCTTGTGCGTGCAGATCTGCGAACTTCTACTGGCTGTGTGGAAGTCTCTGGTGTGTCTACCATGGTTGTAGCTAAGTTAGATAGAGTTTCCAATCTATTTTTCTCATGTGCTGGTGATTGAAACTCTTTTAACTTCAACCTCAGAATTCTAAGCTGTCTATACAGCTTCATGTTTTCCCTGATCAATACCCTGTTCCTGTCTTTAATCTTTTCATGCTTCTCTTTGAGGGTTTGGTTTATTTTGAAAAGCTATGCATTTCTTTCGGTCAGGTCTATGTTGTCTTTTTTAATAACCCTTTCCAAGACTTCCATTTTATAGACCTGTTGCAGGAGTTTATTGATTTTCCATGATCTAGCTGCTTTAGGCTTACTTGAAGAGGCTTTTGCCACTGGTGGACTGTGTGCCTCTGGAGGAGTTGGTAAAGGTAAATTGGAACAATAGTCTATACCTTGTTCAGCCTGTACATTACCCTGTGACTCTACTAATTCTTGTTCTAGTTCTGAATCACTATAGGGTAGGTTTAAAGGGTTACTTCCTATAGCAGGGTCCTTGGACTGCTCACCCTCAAACTGTAGTTTTATTTTGATTCTTTTCTTCTTGACAGAGGATTATTCTATTGGATATCTTGGTGGTGAGATAACCTTCCTTTTTCTATGACTTCTTTTGGGAGTAATAGTCTTCTTAGTGGTCACCTTTTTGCCCTTCTCCTGCTGTTGACAATAAGTCTGGAATTCATTCCAGAAGAGGAAATAGTTCCAATCTACCTGACTTTTCTTCAATGACTCTTTGACAATAAGAGTAATGATTCCTTGATGAGACAATCCACTTGCCACCTTAGTGGGCTTGGCCTTGACCCGTTTAGACATTTTCGTGAGGGCTTTGTGCAGGAAAAATGGTAGATTAATTGGGTCTCTACCTGTAAAATGGTTTAAAAGCTTAAAGTGATAGAACATCACTCTATTGTACCGCCCCTCACATGTTATCTAAACAAATATTGCTTTCAACAAGGACTACCACTTTGGTTCTAAAATGACATTGGAATATCCTTTTTCCACATCAAATCTTTGTGTACAGGCAACAAGTATGACCTAAATTCAATGTTTGAAGGTGTGGTAGAGTTGAACCAACAGTCTCCTGACCTAGGTAAACTTGTATACTAATCAATGGAAGCTTAATCAATGATAAAATCCTCCTTTCCTATTTTAGCAGACCACCCATCATAAGAAATGGCAAAAGCCTCGAGCACTTGTTGATGAAAATTGGATATTTTTTCACAATATGAAAATACCGCAGCCTGTTTGAAGAATTGTGCCACCTCCAGGTGAGATTCTAAGTACCAAACCCCATCCACTTCAGACCTCAAAATTGGCCCTGCTTTCGGCATTAGATGATGCTGAATGTACCTGTGATTATGGAAACTAAGTGCCAGGAAGACAAAGACTTCTAGGATTTAGGATGACAGAGAGTATGACTCATGGAAGAGAAAATGGGACAAGGTGACATAGAGTTCGGATCACCAAGCTTAAACACTAACCATCTTTAGGCGACAAATTAACTGAGAGCATGCCGAAACTTTCGATTTTCGGTGGTATATCCATTTAAATTGAAACGAGATGGGTTTTTAACTTGCTTGATAAATCGGCCTGACTTAATTGGCTTAAGAGTGATTTGCTGGACTCTAATGGAGCTTGAATATCACCCTAGGAAACAGGATTATGATCTCTGGAAGCGCATCTGATCGATGAAATCGCGAACTCACGATTATCTCAGTAATCTACATAATTCAAATTGATAATGAATGAGGATTTAATGAGAGATTAACGGGATCATGATAGATTGTGTACTTGTGACTGAAAATGGAGGGAGGCTTCGTGACAATATATATGAATTTCTGTATCACCGCCATGTCTTCATTTTGAAAAGACAAATGCGGTTGAAAGGACAATAGGAACTCAAATTTTTTGATAGACACAATTAGAACATGCATACCTTCCAACTTGACGAGCTTTCGGCGGTTACGTTTCCATCATTGCGCCAACTGACAGTTGGGTCATGCGAAAGCACGGCCTTTCCATTTTTACCGTTGAAACATTTTCGGTGGTTAGCCGGATCTTTGCTTTGCCCTCTTAACTACTGGGAACAAAGGATTTCGGTGGTTAATGAGCGCGTTTCAGGCTCATCTAAACCACCAAAACCTGAGATTCTGACTTTTGCTTGACCAAAACAAGCCCAAAATTTCTTTTGAGCTTATTTACAGAATACAGACTCTCTAACCTACTTACAAAAATTTAGAAATAAAATTTAGACCACAACCTATCACCTCAAAAGAAAATTTTCCACCAATTTATTTGAGGAGATAACATAGATCATAGATTCTTTTCTAGATATCTAGGTTGTGGGAAATGTTTATGTATGGTAGGCAGACTCGGTTTAGCTGGAGGATACAAGATGAGGTTCTTTGTATCATTCCCTCTAGAAAATGTCATGTTGCCTATGTGACATCCTATGTATGCATATGTTGTTGCAAGCCATGGTCTTCCCAATATCAATGGATGTCCATCGAGTCTACTTCTTGGGTCGATAACTAGGAAATTAGTTGGGTATTCACAAGATTCAACTGAAATTGCTACATCTTGTAAGGTGCCAACTGGTTTAACCACTAATCTTTCAACCAATTGTAACATAATTGAATTAGGTTTGAAGGAGGTAATACCCAGGACTTTGCAGGTCTCAATGGTCAAAATATTGATGGATGCCCCCAAATCGACTAGTGTATTTGGAAAAGAGCAGCCCTGTATCTGAATTATTACTATGGGATTCCCTGGGTCTGCATACTTGAACGAATCCTTCTTACCTAGAATGATATAGGACAAGGCTCCTACCACATGAACAGTTGATGGATTTTTAACTTTCCTGATAGGATTCTTCCCACATAATTCCTTAATTGTTTTTTCATAAATTGGCATGTCTTGTAAAGCCTATAGGACTGGAATCTTAACATATAAATTCTTTAGTTCCCCTATGATGTCAAAGTTAGGATACACAGTTGGTTTTTCAATCATCATCCTTTTGGGGAATGGGGGAGGAGGAGCTACGTCCTTATCAGGATTCTGTTTCTCGATTGTTTTTTCTCCCTGCTCTGTTTCTTTTGTTATGACCACAATCGAGGGTGTTATTGTTGGTTTTATATTATTTTCATTCTCCTGTTCTTGGCGAATGTTACTTTCTTCAGGAGAAATTATGTGCCCTGACCTCAACTGGAGTTCGTTTCACCCTACTGAGTTAATTTCCCCCTCCAAATTATCAATAATCTGCACAGGTTGGGCTGACCTATTATTAGGATTTGGGTTGGCTTGAGCTAGTAATTGAGGGTGCATTTGAGTTTGAGGGTTTTGGGGAAATTGGAGTGGAGCTTGGAAAGGGGGCTGAGCTTAAGGATCCATCCCCATGGGTTGATTGGTCATTCCCATAGGGTGCTTCCAATTTTGATTCCAATTGGGGGCTTGGGAAGCTATGTTAGTCCACTGTGAAGGATAGGGGTTGTTTTTTGAATTCTTCCAAGATGGGGTAGGGTATTGCAAGTTAGGCCAGGTGGGATTTGCAGCTGGATATTACTGGGACTACCAAGTGGGGTTAGAAAATGGTTGACCCTACCATGTGTTTCCAAACTTTTGTTGTTGATTATACTATCCAGAAAATAAAGAGGAAGGATCTTGTAGTGTACCTGGGGGATGAGCCTACCATTGGTGATGTTGAGCCATCAGATATATTGGTTATGTTTCCTCTTCTGCCTCTTTAATAATAGTTTTTAGTCCTAGAAGTGATGGGAATTTCTATGTTGCATGGTATTTAGCATAGATAGCGCACACCTGAACCACATCATAAGGACATTCCCTTGGACCATGTTTCTTTCTACATCAATGGAAAAATATGGCCAAGGAATGTTCTACTTCTGCCTATTTTTGTTTATCCTACAAAACATCCAATTGTGTAGTTAGAGTACTCAAAATGTCATTTTTGAAATTCTCTAATAGATTACCAACTTCTGCTCGGGTGACACCCCCACTAGTAATGTTATTATTTCTGGTGAGGGGAGCCTGCATTCCTGATCTGGTCCATGTACTTCCACGTGAGCAACTGATGCATAATAAGATAATATTATCATAAGTTTCTTGATAAATATCACCCTTCCCTATTAAATTCAATGTTTCTAACCATTCATCCTTCATTCCTTTTATCAAAGTGGATTTAAGTACCTCACCTGGTAGTGTGTTGTATGATGATCTTTGCAAGTAATACTAAAATCTTTCAACATATTCCTCTAGTGTCTCATTCTCTTTTGCAATCATTTGAAATATTTCGTCTTTTATATCCCTGGTTATACAATAATCCTAATATCTTGTGAGGAAGGTTTGTTTCATTTCATCCCATGAATTTATGGTTCCTCCTCCCAATCCCATAAACCAATGCAAATTTTCTCCTTTCAAAGTGGAAGGGAACAAGTTCATTTTTTGGGTTCAGAGGTGTAGTCATAACCTATACACAGGACATCAAATTCGAATAAGAACGCATCAGGGTCCTCTGAAATTAATCCATGAAAGGTTGGAAAATTCTGTAACGGGATGGATTTCAAGGCGGCATTGCCAACTGGATCAACTATAGGATATTCTAGAGTGGAAGTATGGTCTTGTGGTTGATTTGGTTGTGCCATTTGGTCAAAGATATGCCAATAATCTTTAGGAATTTCTTGGCTTGGGTGTTCTATTTGGGGTGATTGATTACTTGATACCATAGGGGATTTAATTGCGCTACCTCTATTTGGGATTTTAGGTGTATCTTATCCTATCATAGGATATCTAGGATCTATATTTTGAAAACTTTGTTCAGTCCCTTCAGTTCTGCTATGAACATCAGCACGGGCTGCAGTTGATGAATTTTTTTCTTGAGGGATTCGGGTAGAACCTTTTCGAGGTCCAAAAGAGGCTTGAGATTCAACTTTTCGGATGATGTCGTTTATGAAAGTGCTTCTTCCATGGGGCATCGGACCCTGGGATTTTGTAGTTTTTGGTGGGGGTTTTGGTTCTTCAGGTTCTTTCTTCTTAGTCATACACACTTCACACAAAATTTGAAGTACCTATATGACATCTATGCATTAGATGAAGGTAGGTGATAGCACAATAATTTTACTTATTGCCTACGTAGGTTCTTACCTTCCATTTTCAATACCTCATCCTCCAGATATGCAACTTATGATATCTTTGACATTCTCCCCAACAATGGCACCAAAATGTTGGGCTCTAAAGATGTCCTAAAAACAACCATAGTTTAGCAATAATTTATCAACCCGAGGATTCGTCTTTTCTTTCAAGAATATCAACAAAGTCTATGCAGATAATTATAAAGGTCAAAATTGTGTAGCTAAAGAAAATCTGAGTTTATCAATAATCCAGTTCCTCACACATTCATTCTGAAACTAAGAATTCACTTAAAAGGATTGTAATCTAATCTAAAACATGCTTGTGAATTAAAGGCATTAACCAAATTGTTGAATTCATCTAGCTAAGAAACATGAATTGAATCTATAGAAATTCTTAATAAACCGATCTATCAATGATTGTTTAATCCTGCTAGAAAGAACAACTAAGTATTGTAAGAAGGAACATCAAATGTAACTTTAATAAAAAGGGACAAAAAATGTAACTTTAAGAGAAAATAACAACAAATGCTAATTTAATAAAAGGGACAGCATATGCGAAAATGAGAGGAACTTTCGATCAATAAACTACAACAATGAGAAATGGAACAACAATCGATAACATTCAAATGAAACATTTATCCTCTGTAAACAAATAGTATCACTAATTTATGAAAACATCAACACACTCATGCATTTATCGTTAACTGTTGCAAAGAGATTTAAATCATAGAACTGAAATCGGGTTGATACGATTACAGATTGAGACAGTAACTCCTTCCGACTGGGCCCACGGTCTTCAGAAGTACTATTGCTAGAAACTCAGTATGAAAAGATAGTAAAAATGATCAAATATTCTATTAATTCCATAACTGGTACAACATTTACAATAGACTGTCTGGATAGAGAAATTCATAAATCCGAATGCTTGAATAAATTTCTTTTATCCCCTTCTCTATGATTCATTTCCCTCTACAAATTACAATGATATGGTAAATTAAGCTATCTCGAGGATCGAGAGATCCTTAGGATTGATTTTACTATTTATAAAGATTACAAAATAGAGAATCAATCTTCCTCAAAAATGCTTTGTTCTTGATTCCCTTGATCTCCAATAATCTGTGCATCTTCATAATCTTTGAATTTAGCCATATTTTCCCATTCCTGCAATAAAATCAAACAATTCAAACTAAAATTCAGATATTATCTAATATTACTTAATAAAATTTCTAGAATTATTTTTAATCATTTTATTTCCTAATTATATCTAATTAATATAAAATTCAATCAAGGTTATATCATAAACCATGGTGATAAGGAGGATATTTGTACATTTCTCTTGACTCAACAGTCTGTTGCACCTTCATTTTCAATTCAACCTTTTTCCAACCCCATTAATTACCTCTTGTTATTTTAGGATGTTTCTAGGTTGAAGCGATGTTGGAGATTCTACCTAAGCATGAAAAATTGTGCCCACCTTGACTCTACCCTGGTGACATCATGCTTCCCCAAGATGAAAATATTTGTGGGGATTTTACCTAAGTGTTGACGGGAGAAATTGACCATCTGCCAACTGGAAGAGTGAGTCCGGTCCGGGGTTGTCTACATAACCCAAGCCATTTGGTGTAACTCGTTCTGACGAGTTTAATGGCTCCGTTAGCCAATCTAAGAATCCTAAAAGAAATGAATAAAAGAGAGAAATAACTAACTAATTACCGAACACACTATATATATGTACATATGTTCAAATGTAACTATAGTAGTTGTATTAAAGCCGAGGATATACAAGTCTCGTTTATTTACATGATTTACAAGCTGCAAGTTTTAATTGAAACTTACGAAAATCGATGTGAAAAATGATTGCTTCTAAGAAGCAGATAAAGAAATCACATAAAAATATTTATTGTTTTTCTTTTATAAATTTAAATAATCTTGCAAAACAAAGTTAATGAAACATGAACATGTGGATAGTCAAAGATGAACCATACATTCATTGTTTCATTCATAAACAACTTAACTAAATAACACACATAATAACCTGTCGCTAATCAATAAAATTGGTATTTATCTTTCTGTGTTGTATGAGCTCCTGCCTGTACTGTTGTTAAGGAAAAACTATAACATAACAATACTAGCACTTCCATAATACATTCAAAGAAGTATTTGATATTGGAGTAAATTAATAACAAGAGGAAGACAACTAATTAAAAATCATGTGATCTTAAGATAATCAATATTTAAGAATGAAATAAAACTCAATTATGGGTATTGATATTATCTATCATTTAACATTAGAAATAAATTCCATAATAATCAAATGATTGATTGATCACACATAAAAAATGGAATAAGAAATTATGGGTAGCATATGACATTTAACAGTATGAAAACACCATATGATTGACAAGCTAAAGCTAAAATCA
>SNQJ01S0006213.1:283908-299022 GCA_010110895.2 Picea sitchensis
GGAATAAGAAATTATGGGCAGCATATGACATTTAACAGTATGAAAACACCATATGATTGACAAGCTAAAGCTAAAATCAACCGTTATAACATTTTCATAATATAACAATAATGAAAGAATGAAATGGAATAAGTATCACATAGCCCTAAAGGCAAATATGAATTACTTTCCCATATTCTTTCTCAAAATCACATGCCCATATTGTAGTCCTGGAAGAATTGTTTTGGATAATAAACTCTTAAAGATTGGAAACATTAATATATAAATAATAATAATTAACCATGTATTGATAAAAAAAGTCTAAAGCTATTTAAATCAATGCATAATCAATTATTGAAAGAATATGAAGATAGTATATGAAAATAAAACCATTTTACTTACAGGACAAAATCCATTAAGTAACTTGGAATTCCATATTCCTCTTTAAAAATACTCGTCCATTCTCCCAAAGCTTCCAACCATCCATTACTCCATTTGAAAAGAAATAAAAAGTTTACAAAAGAAATAATATACAAAAGAGAAAGGATTAAAATCATCCTCTCCAATTCTTGGCTTCTCCATGGCTCTGATCTTTCTCATATATTTATAAAATGAATGAACAGTCTGGGCGTCACTATTAATTTCCGCCACCTGAAATTTGCCTCTAAAAGAGACCCAAATATCTCTCAAATCGTGCATTTGTTTGGGAAAATCTATAAATGGAAGGTAAATGGGTCCATTTTGGTTCTGGGTTTTCAATCGTTTCTCCAAATTCCTCCCGGTTTGGCTGCAATCAGTCTTGCAAAATCGTGTGTTTGATCTTGACACCTTTCCAAATTTTATCTCTTGTTGCTCATAAAATTATTTGTAGAAATCCAAATTTATTTTTGGATCAATCATATTGAACGTATTTGGATAATAAAATCAAGCCATGATTAGATCCATATCAAATATTTGATAATAGAAACCTGTGAAACAAAAAGAAACCTAAATTAATAACCTAAAAATTGAGAATAAAACAAAATCTAGAATAATACAATAAAAAATGAATTTAAACTAACTATAAGTTCTAAACAAACATTGTTTAAAATAATCCTAAAATTCTAGAAGCTTCAAGTTAATGGAGAAGAGAAAAATATTAATTTTGGTTTTTTACAAAATCAAACAAATGATAGATAATTCTTTGATTATTATTATTTTGAAATGAGATGCAAAATGAAAAAAGAATTTAATTAATTAATATCACCAAATGATTTCATGAAAATGATAAACCAACCAAGATATTATTTGATGAAGTATTGAACACATTATTCAAAATAGTCAAACTTGTTAATGAGCAAAAGAATAAACACATAATCATAATTTAAACAAAAGTAAACATTTGATAAAAATTAACGTTTTTGTTTAAATTGAGATTTGCACGCTCGTTTCTAACTTTTGACATATACTCTTGTAATGAATGTTTCATACTATAGTGAATGTCTTAAGTTTGTCTCAAAGAAAGACAAGGCATAGAACTATTTGAAAAGCTTGATTTTGTAGCTCATTTTAATTATCAAGATTCTAAAAGGGGCCCTTTAAATTTTGTAAAAATATAAGCGGAGTTGTTGGGGCCCAACACTAAGCAATAAAACTAGTGCCCACACATGCTCGACCGTGGTTGGAATTTTTTTATTAGTTATTCTTTTACGGGTCCAATCAGTTTCTTATGAGTGACATTTCATTGTCCTTGGGATCCATGGGTGAGAATCTATAAGTATAATGGTTTAGAGTTTATATTTTTCTAGCTACAAGCCTCTGGGCCTTAAGCCCCTTCTTCCCTTGAAATGAGGAACAACCCTTTCTTGGGTTAGTTTACCCGAAAATCCCAAAAGGTGAGAGATGAGGGGATGAAGTGTGGAAAGTGACATGGTCAGGAATGGAACGATGACTTAGGACCCCCTAGTAGCATACCTATCCCTAAGGATGACCCACTTATTAGGGAACAATGTCAATCACCAAAGTGAAATAGGGAAAATAACATAATGTCCAAGCACATGTCACATAATCAAAATCCATAATATATGAAACAAACTCAAATGCCTCAAATATTGAAATGACACTCACCATAATACCTAAGTTGTGTCTCATGGAGCAATACCCAATGTTTTCTGGAGTCCAGATGATGTGGTCATTACCATCATGACGATCTTGGAACTGTGGAGGTGAGGTGTGTCTCTGTATGTGCAAGTGGACACTGCTGGTCAAGTTCTCTCTCAGTACTCCATGTCTGCAGCCAGGGCCTCGAGACATCATATCCTTAATTATACCATAAAATTGGGATAACCTTTATCTCCTACTTCGGTACATGTGCTCGTCGTAGAGTGGATGAGAACCACAACATCCTTTGGTGGACCTGTCCCTACACTGAAACATCACACTATGAAATATAGGTTGGTTATATCACCCTTTGTCTATATACATCAAAATCATAAATGAAACTAAATTAGAAAAGAAAATTTTAGTAATTTTTCAAAAATTTCTAAACTAAAAATGAAATCAAGATGCAAGTAGATCAAAATGAAATATGAAATGCATCTAAAATATCATGAGAAACCAATATGAAAATGAAAGGAAAGAAATATGACATACCTACTTACCTAGGGGTTGGGCCCTAAAGAAGTCAAGTGATCTAAACATAGGGTCGGAGAAGAAACCCATCCACTGGAAATGGCATCTTTATCCCATCCAAAGTTGTCAAATAGTACTTATATTCTTCGAACTTATTCTTGATGATGTAAGCGCTAAGCCATGAGTTGTCATCCTTCTTATTGTATTTAGGCTTTCACTTCTTCTTTTACCACATGAATTAAATAATTACTTCACTGTAGTTTATGTAAGGTATATTCTCAATGGAAGGATAGGAAGGAGTTTCTATGTTGACTGCATTTTTTATGGCTTCTTCACATTCTTTATCTTATTTCTGCAATATTTGGATAGACCCTGGCTCTTTCCCTTGGAACTTTGCAATTTTTTCTTTGTATTCATATGTCCTTAGGAGTAGCATGTATATGCATTCCTCCTGCATGAAAGTTAAATCCTATGGATCATACTCAATGGCATCTGAAATGTCATCAAATTTATCCTCATTGTATAATCAGGGCCATTGGGATCCATCACATGCTTTTCAGCTTGGTCTCGACTATATAACACCTTAAAGGTTCCATCTCCCATGGGGATGTGTGCATGGGTGAGATCCATGCTGATAAATAACCTAAGAGAAACATAACAACTCCTTGATAAGAGCATCCCCCAAGCATCTGAGATGTCAATTACTACTATATTCATAAGGAGGATGATATGTGGAAAATCAATCAAGAAAAACTCAACATTTTCACATAACCCATAAAACTTGACCCTTTTAGAATCAATGACGCACACATTTCCATAAGTTCAGGTCATCTTCAAACCAAGTTGTTCCATCACTTTTAAAGACATGATGTTTATTGAGGACCCAGATTGTTGATTAAATGGGTTGCTTTTCATTGATGTCAACCCTTGAAGAAAGTCCGGTAGCAAATTCCGGTATCACAATGGTTTGGGTAATTGACCCAAGTTTGTTTTATGGATAATGGTATGAGTTTTGAGATATTTGGAGGTAAAACTATTCCATATGGATAGTACATGTCATTCCATTTCCAGTGGTATGTGGAACGTCACATAACTCCTTATGGTTAGATATTTATGGCCATGTGAAGTTGGTGAACCCTCATGAGCCATCTAGAAGCTGCTACAAGTCAAAGTGTTTGAAAAAGAAATTATTTAAATAATAAATTTAATGGAGAACTCCCTAAAATAAGGAAACTGGAATGCTACATGAAAGTCTAAATAAGAGGCAAGTCTCTCTCATTTAATCACACTTGAACCCATTGAATATATTTTGTTGTGTGAGGCTTATTGCAAGTACTCATTGATACATCTAAAGTTATGAAAGTATGATGTGGTACGAAGGGTTGACGACGAAAGTCTCAGAATTACAAAAAATACTAAAAACCTTTATTTCTGAGGCATACGTGGGTTAACAGTGTATTAGGGTGCGTACATACACGGGCTGACAGTGTATTAGGGTGTGTACGTACACGAGATGTCAATGTATTAGGGTGCATACATGTTGGTAAAGCCATGGAAACTTGAGAAGATGAATATGTAGAAGTTTTAGATTCTAAGATCAAGCTCCCAGGAAGGTCTACAGTGCTCAGATACATCAGATCTATCTATGGATTTTGATGTATGCATGCGAAATGGTTATTGATATTTGAGGATTCTCCCTAGAAAAACTAGTGGTTGCATGGGATCTTTTGTAAAATTCAGATCTACAGAAATACAATGATGGTATATTTATCATTGATACTTCTTGTTAGAATTGAGGCACATCTTGTATTTCTTGGCATATGGCTAAGGGTTTGTGGTGCATGGTTTAGAGCCTGTATTTGTGAAGTGGATGATGTATTGAGAGGCTGAATATCAGAAAGGGTTTGATGACTAGATCATGTGAGGGTTATTATACTTGTTCATGATTACACACACCTATATGGCACATGACTAGAGAGAGATATATATGATTTGGGTAAAGGTTATGTATGAAGATGCATGCATAGGGTATAGTGACAGGTTGCAGATCTATGTGAAAGAAGTTGCAGAGGGTCAAAAAATTTTAGAAGAAAGAAAAACCTAGTTTTCAGAAGGTATACATAGGCTGCATAATAGTTTGGTCGCGTACATATGCAAGTTGCATAACAGTTTAGTCGCGTACATATGCGAGTTGCATAATAGATAGGGTGCATACATATGCGTTCTGCAACACTACAGGTCGCGTACCTGTTTTATTTTGTTCATACATGTTTAGTTCAGGTACAGATTGATTACAGGGCCGTTGTATAGGTTGGATGTAGGTCAGTGGTACAGATTGATACAATTGTACAATGATATATCTCATAGTGATAGTGTGACAGTGGTTCGATAATTATACTTCTGCGTCAAGGCGGTTGGAGGGGGAAAGTACAAGTGGTTGTAGCCACCTTCCGATTGTAGGAAGAGAACATAGGGGGTTGTAGCCTCCTTCTGGTTGTAGCCATAGAATTGGTGAGTTGGAGCTTCCCTCAGGTTGTATCCTGAGAAATTAGGGGGTTGGAGCTTCCTTCCAGTTGCAGCTAGAAAACAAAGGAAGTTGGTGCTTCCAATGAATGTAATTCTTCAAGACATATAAGAAAAAACATTATATGGTTTTCTCCCGCTTTGGGTTTCCATTTAAAAACACTGGTATACTGTGTATGCATATGATTGTTCATTTGTTCATTTTTTATTTACTCTGCAAATATTGGATGATAATGCTACATTGATATAACACTTGCATTATATGGACAAAAATGATTAAATTGATGTATTACTGATTCACCCACCCCCTCCCCTCTCAGTAATCCAACAATTAAAATCAGAGCAGGTTCCTTCAGAAATCAGTTTAACCACTGAAAGGTAGATCATGGAGAGAAACAACATGTATAAAAATGGAATACCACAGTTTGATGGAAAAAAGTATGCATTTTGGAGCATAAGGATGAATCCATATATACAGGAACAAGGATTTGAAATTTGACAATCAATTGTAGATGGATACACAACACCAATAGTTTCGCCGACAAATTACAAAGCAATGAAACTTGGTCAGAATAATTCCAAAGCCACAAATGCACTTCTGAATGGTCTTGGAGAATCGATATTCATCAAAGTTTTGCATTGTAAATCTGCTAAAGAGATTTGGGACAAACTTTGAAATATTTATGAAGGAGATTCAAAAGTCAAAGCAACAAAGATTCAAACTTACAGAGGTCAGTTCGAACAAATAAATATGAAGGAAGATGAGAATATTGCAACTTACTTTTTATGAGTCGATGAAATAGTAAATGCAATGATGGGATTGGGAGAAGAAATTAAAGAATCTGTAATTGTTCAAAAATTACTAAGATATCTTCCTATGAGATTTGACCCTAAGATATCAACACTAGAAGAAAGAGAAGATATGAACTAAATAAGCACGGACGAACTACATGGAATATTCACAACATATGAAATGAGAACTGAACAAGAAGATCAAGATATAAAATAAGAAAGATTCAAAGTATCCAAAAGGTCAAAGAAAAAGGGAAAGAAAAAAGAAAAAGAACACAACAACAACTATGACGTCTTGAAAGATGATGAAGAAGTGGCCAACTTTAAAAAAGATTGAACACGGGAACCAACGACAGGTATAGAGTTAAGATTCCTTTGATTTGTTTTAATTGTGATGGTATTGGTCATTTTGATAACAAATGTCCTCATAATAAAAAGAGAAATGATGAAGATTACTCAAATAGAAAACAAACATATAAAGGCAAAAGTACCACAAATAAAGTTTCCAAGAAAAACTTATGCACCAAAGAATACATCTCATCATCAGATGAAGATGAAGTCAGTGACAGTGAGACAAAAAGAGTTCTATTCATGGTAGTAGAAGACTCTGATAAAGAAGACTATGAAGGATAATATGAAGAGGCCGAAGAAGAATATGAAGAGGCAGAAGTTGACTACCGAGAAGAATTGTTGTGTGCCATAGACGTTATCAAAACAGAAAAGAAGAAAAAAAGAAACTACATGCGGAACTAGACAAGAAAGAAGACACTCGGGAACTAGAGCAAATGATCACAAATTTGAAGGTTCAAATTGAAGAACATAAAAGAATTGAAGAAGCACTCAAAGAACAACTAGAAGGAGGAGACAGGATCATTGGAAATTTGGAAGAAAAGATTGTCACATTAAGAAAGGATATTCAAAAGAAAAATATGCAGAATAGCTCTAAAGTTTTGAATGACATTATCATCAGTAAAAAACCTCATCATGACAAGTCTGGACTTGGATACAATCAGACAGAAAAGGGATCAAACTCCAAAACAACAAAACAAGAAACATATCCAAAAATCTATGTAGAAACAATCAAAGGGGATAGGAAGGTTTACAAAGAAAATTATAGGGACACTCCTCCACCGAGAAGATTCATATTTCAGAATCAACAACCAATAGAAACAGATAAGCCTCAGGAAGAAGAAGGATTCATAAGAGTACCTCCTTTTAGAAGATATTCAACTCCCAAGTATCAAACTATATTTTTGGGTTTATGTGACTCATGTAATAATTTTGAACATAAAGCTATGAATTGCAGAGCTAACAACATGAATGTAAACAACTTTGAAAGTCATACACAAAAGGGTTATCCAAGAAGGCATGGTGAAACATAGAGAAGAAGTTACAACAGGTTTGAATCTTTGAGAACTTAAGTGGAATGATACAAATGTAAAAACTTTGGTGATCCAGGTGGATATCGGTGGCCACCCACCTTCTCCAACTGGCCCAAAATATGTTTCTGACAATTTTGGTAATTTACTATTTTTAGCAGTTTTTTTGGGTCCTGAACTTCTGGGGCCATTTTGAGGCCCTAAACGATGTTTTTTTGGGTATGTTTCTCTCGAAAAATTAAATCTACTATGCTATTTTGTCTAGATTGTTGTAGGCCTTGGATAGATCTTTCGAATGAGCTATCATACGCCTAAAACAGAGATCGTATGCAAAAGTTACGACCCCGGGAAGTTGATGCACCAACTTACCCAAACGGGGCCCACATGACTTTTGGCGCTTCATCTCCCAGGGTTAGGTTTTTGGATGTCTAGGAATTTTGACATTCCCATTTATTGTAAAAGGGCCTTCAGAGCCTCATTGTAATCATCTTCTTGCGAATGCGAGTAGCCATCACATCTCTTCTTAGAGATAAGTGACCACCATTCTAGCGAGTCTTTCACTCTGTATTTTTACAGTCTCTGTACATTTCTCTGATTAATAGAAATCGTGTATTACTGTATATCTATGTTTATGGTTGCATCTCTGATACATTTTTGTTATATTATTGAATATCTTCAATATCTCTGTGCATTTCTTTATTATATCTCCGCTCTCATTTCATGCCGAAAATAATTTGGATCAGTGGTATCAGAGTAGGCTTCTCTTGATTGTTTTTTTAGTGCATGTCCCCGACGAGGTCCAAGTATAACAAGTTGGGTCTCGAGCTTGTATCTCTAGAGGACAATCGCTCTCGCACACCTAATAAACCCTCAATGGCGGAAGAAAAGAAAAATGATGGAGCAGACGATCCTATCAGTTTGTTTCTTGAGCAAGCTCTCACGCGACAGAGGGACGAAATGATGGAGATTTTTTCCCACATCCTTCAACACCTATCGATAGCATCAGGTGCATCTTCATCAAGCAACCACTTTGGAGGCACCTCGCCTTTCAAGGTACAGATTAATTTTGATATTCCCATATTTGAAGGTCAAATAGATGTAGATGCCCTAGATAAATGGTTAAATCTGCTAGAAGGTTATTTCTCTGTTCATAATTTTTTCGACAAGGAAAAGATCACCTTCGCACTCCTTAAGGATCTCCCCCATGTCAAACATTGGTGGGAAACGTACTGGGATCAGAGTTCCACAGAGGAGTCTGGAATATACAGAGCCGAGCCCACTTGGGATTTTTTTATGGATGCGGTAAAGGAACAGTATTACCCTGTTGGAAACTATGAGGACCAATATATGAGATGGACCACACTACGGCAAGAGAGGGGCCAATTAGTTCCAGAGTTCACCAATATCTTCCATACCTTGCACACCAAGTTGGGTATCAAAGACTCCGAATGACATTTTCTTCTGAAATACCGCGGGGCTCTACACAGATACATCCAAACTGAAATGGATTTCCTGGACATCTCATCACTCGGTGCTGCCTATCGATATGCTGTTAAAATTGAGAAAAACTTTAAGCACCAGAACAAACGGGAATTTGGGTCTGCAAATCTGTAACAACCAAAGTATGACAAAGACAACCCTAACAAACAGTCTCCCAAAAACCAGTCTAAGACACAGGAAAAGAAGGGTCACAGGAAGACAAAGAAGGACACCGGAAAATGGTGCGATTTCCACAAAATCCCCTGGCACAACATCGATGAATGTCGCTCAAAATAGTCATTGGTGGCCGAGATCAAAGACAAGGAGCCGAACCCTAATTCAGAATCTGATTCTGAAAATACTGGTAAAAGACAAATCATCGACGCAGGCCCCACTACTATTGTCGCGACCGCAACAATTCAGCCAGAAGAACCAACATATACAAAAGAGGGGGAGTGCCTTTTTCATTCACAGATGTGGGTGAAGTGGACCCCGCTGCATTTTATTGTTGATAGCGGAAGCCAGAAGAACCTCATCTCAGCAAAGGTCATCAAACAGTTGGGATTGTCGACAACACCACACCTGCAACCATACAACATCAGGTGGCTTCACCAAGGATGAGATCTTCGTGTTAGCTAGCAGTGTCGATTGTCATATGGCATCCAACCCTTCAAGGATGACGTATTATGTGATGTTGCCCCACTGGATGTCTGTGATGTTCTCTTGGGCCAGCCATATATGTGGAAACTCCATGCTATCTATGAGTCTCGACCCCGTAGTATCATTATTACTCTTGGGGGTCATCTCTATATGATACCAGAGGTAGTTCCAACTACTGCCCCACCTAAACAGTGTTGCAAGGTAGTATCTCATACTACAAAATTCATCTTCTCCACAATTTGTTCAAAGGGTGAACAAAAGGATACTGCAACCACCACAGCTTCAGCCCAAGCACCTTCTATCCAACAGAAGCAGGTTGACAAGGTTGTAGCAAAGCACAAATATTCCTTCTGCACACAGTCATCTAAAATAGCCAGACTGGTTAAAAAGGTCCAAACCTTCCAGCCAAAGGTTCGTGATAGCCTTGAACAAGCTAAGCAATGCCACTTCTCTAGCAAGGCAAGCAGATCACCAAGATTCAGATTTAGCAATCGCTTTCCCCTCTCCCCTGGGAACTCAACGCAATGGGGACCATTGATTCCTAAGGAGGGAGGATTGATCTAGGTGGATATCGGTGGCCACCCACCTTCTCCAACTGGCCCAAAATATGTTTCTGGCAATTTTGGTAATTTACTATTTTTAGCAGTTTTTTCGGGTCCTGAACTTCCGGGGCCATTTTGAGGCCCTAAACGATGTTTTTTTTGGGTATGTTTCTCTTGCAAAGTAACATATATGATTCTATTTTGTATCGAGCGTTGTAGGCCTCGGATATATATTTCCAACGAGCTATCATATGCCTAAAACAAAGATCGTATGCAAAAGTTACGACCCCGGGAAGTTGATGCACCAACTTACCCAAACGGGGCCCACATGACTTTTGGTGCTTCATCTCCCAGGGTTAGGTTTTTGTATGTCTAGGACTTTTGGCATTCCCGTTTATTGTAAAAGGGCCTTCAGAGCCTCATTGTAATCATCTTCTTGCGAATGCGAGTAGCCATCACATCTCTTCTCAGAGATAAGTTGCCACCATTCTAGCGAGTCTTTCACTCTGTATTTTTACAGTCTCTGTACATTTCTCTGATTAATAGAGATCGTGTATTACTGTATATCTGTGTTTATGGTTGCATCTTTGATACATTTTTGTTATATTATTGAATATCTGCAATATCTCTGTGCATTTCTTTATTATATCTCCGCTCTCATTTCGTGCTGAAAATAATCCGGATCATTTGGACACTTGGCCAAAGATTTCAGAATGAAAGTCGCTCCTATAGAACCAAAATAGAACAACAACAGTCACAGATAGGAACCTCATAAAAGGACATGGATAAGAAAGAAGAATCAATATAGAAATGAAGAATGCACACTCGCTCTATAAGCTAAGAAGAAGAAATGTGGTTGGTATGTTGACAGTGGATGTTCAAAACACATGATAAGTGTTAGAGATAGGTTTCTTACATTAATAAAGGAAAGAGATGGTCAGTATCCTTCTGAAATGATGATTCAGCTAAAATCATTGGAAAAGGCACAGTCAGAATTGGGAAGAAGAATACCAAGGAAGAAAATGTTCTACTAGTAGAATATATGAAACATAATTTTCTAAGTGTGAGTCAAATGTGTGACCAAGGTCATAAAGTTACTTTTGATTCACAAAAGTGTGAGATAAGAAATGAAGGTTCAGGAAAATTGATTGCAACAACTGCGAGAACTTCAAGAAACATATATGTATTAAGTGAAATTGGAAATGAAAAGTGTTTCCTAGGAAAGGAAGATGAAAGTTGGCTATGACACAAAAGAATGGGTCACATACATTTTGATAACCTTGTCAAAGTCAACAAAAGGGAAGCAGTTAGAGAAATGCCCCAGATCACGAAACCATCCAACACTTTATGCAAGCATTGTCAACAAGGAAAGAAAACAAAGACTAAGTTCAAATCAAAGGAATATTCAACGACAAGACCACTGGAAATTGTGCATACTGATCTAGTTGGACCAACTACAAAAAAAGGTTTAAAAGGTGAGAAATATTTTATTTTATTATTTGATGATTATACAAGAATGACTGTAGTTTTCTTCCTCAAGAATAAGTCCGAAGCTTTTGAAAACCTCAAGGTCTACAAGGAAATGGCTGAAAATGAAATGGATTCAAAAATAAAATGATTGAGATCTGATAATGGAGGAGAGTTCACTTCAAAGGAATTTATGGACTACTGCAGGAGGCATGGAATAAAAAGGCAATTCTCCATTGCTAGGACACCTCAACAAAATGGAGTTGTTGAAAGAAAGAACATGAGAGTATAGGAAATGGTTCGAACAATGCTAATGGATTCCAAATTGATAGATATATTTTGGACATAGGAAGTGTATACAACAATTCACATTCAAAACAGAGTAATGCTCAGAAACAACACTGACAAAATGTTGGAATATTGGTTGTTGTCATTGATGTCAACCATAGTCATGGGTTTTGGACCACAAGATTGATGAAGGTATTTGGACATGAAGGAAGATGCACATGTAGATACAAGAACCATGGATGTATAGTATACATCATGTTGTTTCCAATGGTATGTGGCACATCACGTGGATCCTCATGGTTGAGGAGAAATGAATTTTTGAATATGACAAAGTGAATTGAAGAAGGAAGTGCATGTAGGCCTCGAAGATAATTAAAGAAATGAATTACAAAATAAGAAATTGCCAGGTCGGCCCTAATATTAAAAGGAAGTGACATAAATGGTATAAATAAATATCATTATACATTCATTTGATACACAAGCCAAATTTTAGAGGAAATCAGAAGTAAAGAAGGCCGGATTTCAAGGAAGGATGAAGTCTTTTGGTGATGTGTCAAAGGTATGTTATTTTCAGGTCATCTTACCATTTTTGCTATAAAAAAAATTTCTAGAATGATTCAGATGGTGAAATTACTATGGTATTGAGAATACATATCAAGGTACCTGTGGTAAAATGTTCAACTCTTGATGCACTATATTTATGGAGATACACTCTGTGGAAGATAGGGTTTGTTACCAGTCCTGAAGCTAGTCAATAAACAAGTGTTTTGGGTAAAACAATCATAAATTCTTCATAGAGAATCCAAATGAAGTGGGACAAATTTTATTGGAAATAGTACAGACTGTAGTTTCTTGTGTGCGATTTTTAGAATCTTATGTTAACTATTGAGCACGGGGCATTCTGTACAAGTTAGGTCTCCTGAATAAACCATAATTGAACAAGGTCTACCATTCTCTCTATAACTTATTTTTGGGGAGGATTCAAGGAGTGAAACTTGGAGGAGTTTCATAGAATAATTGAGTAATATTATCTATAGGATTAGATTACTCCAAGAATTGAAGAATTGCATAAATTGAAGAAGTCTCAGGAAGCATTATCAGGTTCTATTTGATGATTGGTTGATGGTGATGATTTAATGTAAAGTTTTATTAGCTCTCGTATATTCTTGGGTGGAAGGAAGGGGAAAGGATGGATAGTTCAACTCTCTCTTGATATTGGAGGATTGTATCTTCCTCTTGGAGGTTTTTCCCTCCCTTTACATTTTGAAGTTGTAGCTACCTTTGGAAGTCATTACTTCTCTTGAACAATAACTATTGATTATCTCTCATATATTGTGCATGGTGTATTGTAGTGTATTGGTGTAACTCTTATACTATTGTTCATTGCTCATTGGATATAATTGAATGGTTTAAGTATAAGTTGAAAAGGTTTTAAATTGTACTTGATATGGATTCACCCCCCTCTTAATATCAACAATTGGTATCAGAGTGGGTTACCTTCAGTACATTTTAACCACTAGAAGGAAGATCCTAAGCAAAAATGGAAGACAAAATTCCAAATGGGATTCCACCATTTGATGGAAGAAATTTTGAATACTGGGGTAATAGAATGGAAACTTACTTGAAATCTCTTGGGGCAGATGCTTGGTTCTCATTTGCTTCAAGATATAATGCTTTGAATAAACCAAAGACTACAGCTCAGAAGGAAGAAAAAAGGAACAACAAATTGACAATAGATACCATCCTGGATGGATTGACAGATTCAGTGAAATCCAATGTGGGATCATGTTCATCATCAAAAGAGATTTGGGACAAGCTACAAGACCTTTATGTAAGGGAAGAAGCAGAATAAGAAGAAGAAGTTGAAGCAAATTACAACATCTCAAATTTCAAACAAGAAAATAGAGATCAATTCTTTTGATTTAATTGTGAAGGAGTAGGTCATATTGAATTTGAATGTCCTCATCCAAGGATTGAAAGAAATGACACTGAAGAAGAAAATTCCAATGAAGAAGAAGAAAATCATGAAGAAAAAATTATTCAACTAGAAGATGAGAATCTTATAAAATTGAAGCATGTTGAGATTGAAAATAGCAAGCTCAAAGACATGCAAATAAAACTAAGAAGTGAATTGGGTAGTTGTGAAAAGACAGTTGTAATATTGAAGAAACAATTAGAAGACTTCGAGAAACTAAGAGAAGAAACCATTTCCTTGAAAACTCTACTCAAAGAAGAAATAAGAATAGGAGAAGTAAGGAATGTCCAAATGATGAAGAAAGAAGAAGATGTGAGAAACTTGAACAAGAAGTTGTCTCATTGAGGGAGAGCTTAAGAAACTCTCAAGTGCCAAAATACTTAACACATCTTGGATGCATGGGTGAAAATTCATACAAAGAAGATGAAAATACCAACAAGAAGGTTGAAGAAAGAGCTACATAGATAGTTGATGAGAAGTAGACCAGGATACCAGAAAGAAGGAATGATTACAAAAGAGATGAATATCCAAGAAGACTTCCTACCTTCAGGAATCAAAGAAGCTTCAATCAGTATGAAGGAAACTATAGAAGAATAGATCATGAGCCCATATGGACTACATCACAAAGAAACCCACTTACTCCAAGGTATCAAAATTTCTTTCTTGGTCATTGTTATACTTGCAAAAATTTTGGACATAAGGCAATTAATTGCAGAATCAATGAAATGAACACATACACAAGAACCATGAATGGTGTAAATAGAAGATATGGAAATAATCGCGGATTTGTCAACATAAGTTATAATTCATTTTCCCCATTGATGGACAAAAATATTGCATGATACAAATGTAATTATCTTGGTCACAAAGCACGATATTGCAGATATATGAATGAAGATGTCCCTATGCCAACCACAGTATGGAGAAGGAAAGAGATTCCAAACAAGGAATATTTTTGAATAGCATTGACCACTGAAGAATGTAAAGAAGAAGATGAATGGTACATAGACAGTGGATGTTCTTCACACATGACCGAGGATCAAGACAAATTCAATAGCTGGAAGAGAAAGGGTGGAAATGTTGCATTTGGAGTTGACTCATCTGCCAAAATACTTGAAGAAGGTGTAGTAGAACTTGGAAGAAAAAATGTAAAAGCAAAGAATGTCCTATTGGTTGAAGACTTGAAGCATAATCTACTCAGTGTTAGTAAAATGTGTGATCAAGGATACACTCCTACGTTTGACTCCCGAAAATGTAAAATTAGATAAACTAACTTAGGAAGATTGGTTGCAACTGCAACAAGAAGACCGGACAACATATACATCCTAGACATGAAGAAGAGAGAGAAGACATAAGCCACACAAAATGATTCCAAGGAAGAAAAAGTCCCAAAGACCAAAAATAAGGATGAAGTATTATT
>SNQJ01S0006213.1:299674-311884 GCA_010110895.2 Picea sitchensis
CACATGTGGTAAAATGTTCATCTCTTGATGCACTATAATTATGGAGACACACTCTGTGGAAGATAGGGTTTGTGACCAGTCATGAAGCTAGTCAATAAACATGTGTTCCAGGTAAAACAGTCATAACTTCTTCATAGAAAATCCAAATGACGTGGTAAAAATTTCATTGGAAAGAGTATGGAATTTAGTTTCTTGTGTGTGAGTTTCAAAATTTGATGTTAAATATTGAGCGCGGGGCATTCTATACAATTTCGGTCTCCTGAATAAACCAAAATTGAACAAGGTCTACCATTCTCTCTATAACTTATTTTTGGGGAGGATTCAAGGAGTGAAACTTGGAAGAGTTTCAGAGAATAAATTGAGTAATATTATCTATAGGATCAAAGTACTCCAAGAATTGTAGAAATTGAAGAAGTTTTAGGAAGCATTATCGGGTTCTATGTGATGATTGGTTGATGGTGATGATTTAATGTAAAGTTTTATTATCTCTTATATATTCTTGGGTGGAAGGAAGGGGAAAGGATGGAGAATTCAAATCTCTCTTGATATTGGAGGATTGTATGTTCCTATTGGAGGTTTATCCCTCCCTTTACATTTGGAATTTGTATCTACCTTTGGAAGTCATTACTTCCCTTGAACAATAACTATTGATTATCTCTCATATATTGTGCATGGTGTATTGTGGTGTATTGGTGTAACTCTTATACTATTATTCATTGATCATTGGATATAATTGAATGGTTTAAGTATAAGTTGAAAAATATTTTAAATTGTACTTGATACTAATTCACCCCCCTCTCAGTATCAACACAAAACTCCCTACGAGCTATGGAAAGGAAGACTAGAAAATGTAAAGCACTTCAGAGTTTTTGGAAGCAAATGCTACATCAAAAGTGAATGTGGAAGAATGAGAAAGTTTGACTCTCGTGTGGAAAAAGGAGTACTTGTTGGTTACTCAAGTATAAGGAAAGCATACAGGTGTTACAAACTAAGATTGAAAAAAGTTGTGGAAAGCATCAACATAACAATTGATGAAACAGGTAGACAAGAATTAAAGGAAGAAGAAAATGAATCAATGGAACAACTTTATGAAGAAGAAGTAAAAGATGAAAAAGAAGTATAAGAGGAAGATGAAGAGAATCCAACAAAAGAAGAAGAGAAAGCTTAGCAAGTGCCTCCAAAGACACCTAACAAACGAGTACATAATAATCATCCTTCAGATCATATTATTGCAAACAAAGATGCATGACTTGAGACTAGAAGAATAATTTGTTCACCAGAACAAACACACCTAGCACTCTCATCTACGATTGAACCAAACTATTTTGAAGAGACTAGTAAGGATGAATTTTGGAATAAGTCCATGGATGAAGAATTGGATCAAATAGAGAAAAATGACACTTGGGAATTGGTTCCAAGACCAAAGAATAATAATGTGATCGACACAACGTGGGTATACAGGAATAAATTAAATGAAGATGGACAGGTTACAAGGAACAAATCTAGATTGGTATGTA
The DNA here is from genome assembly GCA_010110895.2 of Picea sitchensis. Classification (NCBI taxonomy): domain Eukaryota; kingdom Viridiplantae; phylum Streptophyta; class Pinopsida; order Pinales; family Pinaceae; genus Picea; species Picea sitchensis. The sequence continues at coordinate 301,192 of SNQJ01S0006213.1, forward strand.
AAGGATATGCAAAGGTTGAAGGAATCGACTTTGAAGATACATTTTCCTTAATTGCTAGAATGGAAGAAATATATTTTCTTTTAACTTATGCATGCTCCAAAAATATTAAAGTGTATCAGATGGATGTGAAATCATCTTTTCTAAATGAATAACTTGAAGAAGAAGTCTACATTGAACAACCAAAAGGATTTCAGTTGTCAGAGAACGCAGATTATGTATGTAAATTGAAGAAGGCCTTGTATGGTCTAAAATAGGCTCCTAGAGCATGGTAATCTAGACTGGCTAAATATCTATAGAAGGTAGGGTTAAAAAAAGGAAGTGCAGACAACAACCTTTACATCAAGGTAGCCCAAGATAGCATTCTATTAATTGAAGTTTTTTTTGATGATATTATTTTTGGAAGTATTGATGACAGGTTAAGCTAGATATTTGTAAAGGATATGCAGAATGAAATTGAAATGTCATTACTTGGAGAAATATTATTCTTTCTGGGTCTTCAGATACATCAAAGAAATCAAGGAATTTTCATTTCTCAAACCAAGTATATCATAGAAATGCTAAAGAGGTTCAGAATGGAAGATTGCAAACCATTTATCACTCCCATGCAAACCAGTTGCAAGTTGAGAAAATATGATGATGAAAGTCTACATATCAGAGGAAATACAGGTCAATGATTGGTAGCCTACTATATGTGACAGCATCTAGACCAGATGTAATGTAGGCAATTGGACAGGTGGAACGATTTCAAGAAACACCAAAGGAATCACATCTATTAGCAGTGAAGAGGATTTGTAGATATCTCAAAGGAACAAAAGAGTTTGGATTATGGTATCCAAAGGGAAAGGATCTATCACTTATTTCCGACACATATGCATATTAGGAAGGTTGCATTGATGATCGATGAAGCACTAGTGGAGCATCATTCTACTTGGGTGAGTGTTTAGTATCATGGCTAAGAAAGAAACAATCATCAATATCTTTATCTATGGTCGAGGAAAAATATATTGCAGCAACATTTTGTACATAGGTCCTATGGATGAAACAAACTCTGATGGATATACAGGTTGAGTATGATGAGCCCATTCAAATCTATTGTGATAATACAAGTGCCATCAGTATCTCAAAGAACCTAGTGATGCACTCCAAGATGAAGCATATTCCATTTATCACTTTCTACAGGAACAGGTTGCAGAAAAGAACATTAGAGTTGAATATGTGGGCACAAAATAACAAGTGGTAAACATCTTTACAAAATCGCTTCCAAGGGAATCCTTTGAGTATCTTTGTTACACATGAAATTTGCACACCTAGGTATCTCTCCCTAAGTGTCGTAAAGTGTCATATAAGTGTCTCATACACCTCGACACCATGGAATATTCTATGTCACAATCCCTAGTGAATGTGGAGTAGGGATATATTACATGAAGGCCAAAATACGAAGTGCACATGAATTATTATTAATATTCATGAAAAAAGAGATTATTTAAGTGTGAGAATCAAGTGCACATGAATTATTATTAATATTCATGAAAAATAAGTAATTAAGTGTGAGAATCCACCTCACATTTGGTTTCCTATTTTTAGGGAAGGTGGAGGATTTGATGGATGGTTGAAATATTTCCTCCTTAAAATCCTTAAGAGATATTTCCTCCCTAAACTCCTTAAGAAATATTTTCTCCCTGTTGGCCCTTGACCAAGTTTTGGGAGATCCTTGGTCAAGTTTGACCTATTTTGGGACTTCGACAACCTGTCAAAGACAGAGCGCAAGAAAAAGAAAAGATCGCGGAATCTCGGCCCCTTTTTGGGTCATTTTTTGGGATTTGAGAATATGTAATAGGAATGGGATGTCGGCCCATGGGTTTACCCATGTTTAGGACTATTTTTTATGTATAAATAGAAGGCTAGGCAATTCAAGAAGTAGTTGAATAGTGCGCAAGTGTTGTGTAAGTTGGCTAAGTGTTAAGAGTTGGAGTTGCGTGATCAAGAATTGTAAGGCTTCGTGCATACTGTGTGAGACTTGCAGGGCTAAGTGCAAGTCATTATGAAGGGTTTGTGTTGTAACACAAGGAAGAAGGATCTAGCGAGTTGCACAGATCTTATGTCCTATGCGAAGTAAGGGTTTTGTGGATCTATGCATGTAGATGACTGATTGAAGCTAATAAAGAAGAAGTGTTGGTGGACGTAGCCCCAGGGTGTGGGTGAACCACATAAATATTGTGTTATTATTATTTATGGGATGTTCTATGCATTTATGTGTTATTTTCTAAGTGCTTGATAGAGATAGATAGATAGATCTATTTATTCTTTGTGCTTATGATGAATCTAGATGTTAGATCTGATATAGGTGAATGTACTTAGTGCTTAAATCTGCTAGTTCTAATCCATTTCTTTATGCTAAGTGCTTAAATACATTAGGTTAGGGTGAATGTTGTGATGCTATGTTTTATATGCGAAGTATATATTAGGTAAATAATGATGAATTAATGGTACTAAGTTCTTTATTAAGTGTCATAATCACAGATCTGTGTCGCAGCTAAGGTTGCAGACACCTGCGTCTTGCAACCACCCATGCCTCTACCTCGACTGAGAATTCATTTGCTTCTCAGGTATTGTTGAAAGGGCCAGTAGTTAGGGTTTTTTTGGTGTGATGTTGTAGCTTTGAACCCTAGGTATTCCCCTGTGCCAACAAATGGTTCCATTGTCAGGACCTAAAACTATGATTGCTGGGAGCTGAGGAAGAAGAAGCTATGTGCGTAGATCTGTTTCTCTAGTGCATAGTACTCTACTAGTTTGGCAAGCTCTGTGCTAAGGAAAAGAAGTCCGATCTGAAGAAAATAGGTAAGATCTGGAAGCTTTGTTCTCTAAGAAAGGTAAAAGTGAGACTTTTTTATTAAAAGAGGTAAGATTTGAAAGCGTTGTTCTCTGATAAAGGTAAGAATATTGAAAAGTTCTATATCTGAAAGCTTTGTTCTCTACAGAAGTAAGATAAGTGGAAATTTTTGTTTCTAAATCATGGATCTAGGTATATTTGATAGATTCTATCCTAGCTTAAAAACTAGGGTACTCATAGATGAAAGAAGGTTTGATATGAATAGATCTAATAAGAATAGTGAAAAATATGTTATACCTATGCATAGAAAGAATGTTTGGACTAATAAGTGTATGCAAGATCCTATAAATAATTTTTTACAGGTTAGCTACCATGATCCTAGTATGCAGTACAGGAGAGGTTGGGGATAATTTAAGAAAAAGAGAGGATTAACCCTTTGTTACAGTTGTAGAAAACCAAGACATCTTGCTAAGGAATGCCTTGGAAGAAGACCTAGTTTCCTTTGTTGTAAAGCTATGGACCATGAAGTATTGGATTGTCATAGAATGATTACTAATCTTGAAGGAATGAACATGAGACAAAAAAACCCTAAGGCAGATCCAAAATCTAAGATTATGACAGAACCCCATAAAGAATAAGATAAAGTATTTCTACAAATAAGAGAAACCATGAATGATCATCGACATGTTAGATTATCGGGGATCTTCAAAGAAAAAGAGTGCATTGAAGCAAGAATAGGAGACTTCGACATTGACTATGTTCTAGATGAAGAAACATAGGTGAATATCATGACATAGAGAATGTGGGAAGCTATAGGGAAGCCTGCTATGATTCCTTCACTAAGAGGAATAGGAATATTCAAAGGAATGCTGATAAACCTATGTGGAAAGCTCGACCAGATACCTATGAATGCCAATGGAACTTCAACAAAGGAATATTTTAATATTATTAGATTTATTGAGAATAGTGCCCCATTTACCATGCTACTAGGAAAACCTTGGATTGAAAGAGATTAGGCTAGAAGGCAAGAAGAAGAGGAAGTTTTAGAATAGAAGAAGCAAGAGTTAAAAGGATTCATGACTAGAAAGATTGCACACTTGATTGAAGAACAAAAGAACAAGTCAAATCCATTTAACACTAGAGACCCGGATGTCAAAGTTTCAAGAACACTAGAAGAACCACTGAAGATTGAAGTACCTATTCCAGATAAAGAAGAAGGATCACCCACGAATCTTAGGAAAATATCTCAGCAACGCGAAGTCACTATGTCAAAAGAAGATAAGAATTAGAACGAAAAAAGGCATACTGAGATGAACCTCACTAGGAAGAAGGCTAGAAATCTAAGTAAGAAGAGAGATAAGTCGCAGAAGGTTCTAGAGAAAACTTCGCAAAAGGGAAATTTGCAAAATTGGAACTTCGTCGGGATATCAGAAAAGTGACACATGGAACTTCGTCATGACGAAGAAATATAGTTGTTGGGGACATTATAGCCGTTAGACCAATGCTCTGAATGGGCAGAAAGACATTTATGGACAAAAATCTTTCCATCTAACCATTGGGACCATGCCATAACGGACATAACAAATTTAATGAAGGCTTCATACCCATTGCAAGTGACTCGTTTCCGAATTACCTATATATCCCGTCGTGCCATGCACCGAGAACACTTTTTCCAATCGTGAATTTGAACTCGCAGACTTGTTGATTTTACACAGTGGTCATTGCGCTATTTCCCTCTATCCTCTTGCAGTGTCTAAGTTACCCTCCAAACCCGAGTGTGTATGTCGGATGAGTTGAGCGCTGCCGAGAAAATTGTTGAAGAAGTTTTGATCGAACTCATGAATGAGAGAGTCATGTCGATGTATACAGGTGTACAATCATCATCGATGAGAGGACTGCCAACCTCTCCATCCACTGCTTGTGGAGCCAGACCATCCCGACCATCTGATGAAAATTGAACCAAGCACAGGGATCATCTAGTGAATGCCAAATTGATCCCAAGCATATTACCTACCTATATTCCACCTCTGAGAGGCGCAGTAAATCGAGACAGCCTGCCCAGATATTTCAAATACACCTTGGTTATTGCATACCTCCTGAAGGGGATATGTGCAGTTTGAGCATACCAAGATAAGATTGCGGCGTTGAAGTTTAGCGACTTCAACCTTGGATATCGCAAGTTTTACAACATGCTCGCCCCACATAAGTACCTGACTCAGACTAAGGGGAAGAATTCGAAGATAATCCCCCATTCGTGGATTGTGAACCTCACGCAGTCCACCCTACTGAACGTCATGAAGATTCCTTACTTAGGATGACACCAAGAGGTGAATGCATGTGTCAAGTTACTACTGTCTTGTTACCATGGAGGTTATTTGTGGCTGAATCTTCGTATAACAGTTGATCATATGTTGATCAATCGGATCAAATGGTTAAGTATGCAAGGACCCAATCCACATGAGTTTTACCCTGGAAAATCCATGGATCGTGCTCTAGAACAATGGATCAAGGACACTTATGGCGATGTCGAGAAGGTTATGCGAGGTTACAAAGTAGCTTCTATCCATAGTGGCACAGTGCACCTCACCTATCAGTTTATTTCAGGGAAGTTAGTCTGAAAGAACCGACCCACCCAAGTCACTGGTTTTGTAGTTGACCTCGCAGGCAAGTGTGCAGAAGTCCTCTAGATGAATTGGGCAAATTACCTGGTGAACTAGTTGGAACTCGACTATAGAGAAGCACAACATGAAGGATATGAATTTCATTTCAGTTGGCTTTTGATGATGATATATTTTATTTCCTGGGATATGCCAGAAGGTATGACCTTCCCAGACATCGAGCCTTTTGAACCACTGGCCATGAATTTCAGTACACTGTGGTACTCAAGTGACATGAATAAATAGTGGTAGTCAAATTTTGTTTTTCATACCGACTACAATCAGCTGAAGGTAGCCATATAGTCTAAGCCTTGCATGACTCTGAACACTCTACACTGGCTCATGCCTCTGATGAAGTTCAGTGAAGATCATAATTTTGCTTACATCACAACGTGCACTGATGAACACAAACAACATCTTCAGTCCTACTACAAGTTGATGGAGGAGGAATTTGAGGAGATCATCAAGGATTGGTTGATGAACCTCTTTGTTCCAGCAGACCCTGTAGAGAGATCCGACATCGATAGCCCAGAAACTGCATAGGATACTCCTAGACCTAGTAGGGAAAAGAAAACTGAAGAGGTCCAAGAATTAGATAGTTCATCCGTGAAAAATGCATCCATCTCACCAGCACAAGGAGGTGATGGTGAAGAGTTAGGTGACAAAGAATTCGAATAGAAGCAAGGAGATGAGGTCGATCCCCTAAAGAAGAGAAAAGGTTCACCTCAAAAACCTTCATCCCGAAAGAAAGAGAAGTACACCATGAACAAGATGCAGACCGTCCTCACCTCCAATGACTTCAATTTCCTCATAGCAGCCCTGTAAGATGATTCACTGGAAATAACAGAGAAAAAAGAAGAAAAGAAAGAGGATTTGTATGATCGAATTGAGACTAAACTGTGAGGGGTACAACAAGCCCTATAGTCCATTCGTGCAGTTTCCACTACGCCGGGAGAGCTAGAATTGGGAGATGAGCCAACTCAACTCCACCACTTAGCCAATACAGTCGAAGCTCACCTTCGACGAGCATAGGAAGAAACAGGGCAAGCCACCCAAGCTTTGACACAAGTACAAGGGGTACTAGTAGAGAAACATAGTGCTACAGAATGAGAAAAGATTTCTCTCCAAGCGAAGTTTGACGAAAAAAAAGCACATCTACAATAAGAAAAGGAACAGTTTCTCGCGGAGCAACAAAAATTAAAGGAAATGGTCAACCAATCACTTTGCTCTGTGATAGTAATAGAAGTAAAGGCCTAAGATTGAGTTCCACAACAAGTAGCACAACTTGAATAAGGGATCCAGCAGCTACAAAAACACATCATAGACTTGGAACTACACACAGTACCTAAGACCCCACAAGATGTAAGAGACCAAAGGGAAGCAACTGCCAGGAGCGCAGTTGAAAGGCTCAAGGCTCTTACCTTGGAATGTAAGCACCTCACTGATCGCAGTGCCCATACCAATGAACAAATCACGGAGAACCCATAACTGAAGGCACTAGAGTCACAGCTCCAAGAGGTGAAGTATCATGCAGAAAAGATACAGGCGCAGCTGAATTCCCTGTTAGTTGTGGAAAGAATGAAGTGCTCCCAAGAGAAACGCACTACACAACAACATATCCATACTATCCAGAGTAGATTTATGGAGGTAACTCAGAAACTCTAACCTATGCAAGATAAGGCCTATCAATTGTTTACAGAGGTAGAAGGCTAAGGAGAAGAACTAGAGAAGGTTGTCACTACAACTAAACAGCGTCTAGAGGGACCGATCAATGATGTAGTCATCTAGGAGTTCTCAAAATAGGACATTGTGGCATAATAGCAAGTTGAAGCATATCGAGCCAAGTTCGAGGCGTTCGAAGCAAAACTAGTTAGACCAGAGTGACTCGGAACGAGTTACAGGTGAGTATTGGGGGCATGTTGACCCTTGACCAAGTTTTTGGAGATCCTTGGTCAAGTTTGACCTATTTTGGGACTTCGACAGCCTGTCGAAGATGAAATGAAAGAATAAGCAGAGATCGCGGGATCTCGACCCATTTTGGGTCCTTTTTTGGGATTTGGGAATATGTAACGGGAATGGGATGTCGGCCCATGGGTTTACCCATGTTTAGGCCTATTTTGTATGTATAAATAGAAGGCTAGGCAATGTAAGAAGTAGTATAATAGTGCACAAGTGTTGTGCAAGTTGTCTAAGTGCTAAGAGTTGGAGTTGTGTGATCAAGAATTATAAGGATTTGTGCATACTGAGTGAGACTTGCAGGGCTAAGTGCAAGTCATTGTGAAGGCTTTGTGTTGTAACGCAAGGAAGAAGGATCTAGAGAGCTGTGCAGATGTTTTGTCCTATGTGAAGTAAGGGTTTTGTGTCTCTGTTCATGTAGATGACTGATTGAAGCTAATAAATAATAAGATTTGGTGGACGTAGCCCCAGGGTGGGGGTGAACCATGTAAATACTGTGTTATTCTTCTTTGTGCAATGCTCTATGCATTTATGTGTTATTTTCTAAGTGCTTGATAGAGATAGATAGATATATTTGTTTATGCTTTATGCTTATGATGAATCTGGATGTTAGATCTGATATAGGTGAATGTTCTTAGTGCTTAAATATGCTAGATCTGATCGATTTTTTTATGCTAAGTGCTTAAATACATTAGATCAGGGTGAATGATGCGATGCTCTATTTTATTTTTGAAGTAGATATTAGGTAAATAATGATGAACTAACGGTTCTAAGTGCTTTATTAAGTGTCATAATCACAGATCTGTGTCCCATATAAGGTTGCAGACACCTGCGTCCTGCAACCACCCATGCCTCTACCTTGGGTGAGACTTCATCTGCTTCGCAGGTGTTGTCGAAAGGGCTGGTAGTTAGGGTTTCGTTGGTGCATTATTGTAGCGTTGAACCCTAGGTCTTCCCCTATGCCAACACTCCCTAAATACCTTAGAGATCTCTTTTTAGTGGATTTGATGAGAGATCCTCTCCATGGTGGTTAAGCCTCCAAATCATATATAATGAGGGAGTTCCATGGAGGATGGGGCACGGAGAATTTTAGAGATACCAAACTTATGATCTCATAAGGAAGGAAGAAAATTGGAGGTATCAAACATATGAATTGAAAGATTTATGCAAGGGATGGAAGAGGAGGACTTGGAGAGGTTGTTGTGACTTCATCAATGGTTTGTAAGTATTTCTTTTAAGTTAACATTAATATATGTGTTTGTCTTGTTTACTTCAAGTTTGTGTACATTTGCATGAGCTTGTCTTTTGGATAAATCTAGTTTTCAAACTAATCATGGTAGAATAGGAAGTATGTTTTGTCTTTGTTGTTTATTGGATTGCAGGACTTGTTGAAAGGCTTGGGAATCAAGGCTCAACTTAAATTGGGCGAGGAAAAACATCATAAAAAGGTACATCTTCTTCCTTTTCTCTATATATTAGCTTATCTAGGTTTAAAGGGATGCCAGTGATCAAAGTTAGCACTTTTATGTCTTGGTCTTAGAGGTCTAGGATCCAAGAGGGAATTCACTTGTTTGTAGGGGGGTTTTCCTATAACAATCTTCACCATAGACTCGGATTTATTTCTACTCCAAAATGAATTATTTTGAATGCTTATCTTATATGTCTTAGATGCACAAGAGGAAGCACCATAAAGATGACAATTCAGGTTGGGAGATGAGACAGATCAATTAGGGGGAGCAATCCCAGATGGAAAGATATCTTTTCCATTGATGAAAAAGGGGGAGATATTTATCGGATTTAGAGGACAGAGGCATGGTTCTAGGGGGATCTTTTCTCACAGAGATGAAGAGGATAGATACATTGTTCCAGGGGAAGAGATGGTCACAGGGGGATATTGTTGATATGAGTGATATAACTTCACTATTGCATGACATGACCTCAGTATTGCAATATAGTGTTCCCATCAATGCCAAAGGGGTATATTGTTGATTAAATGGGTTGGTTTTCATTGATGTCAACGCTTGAAGAAAGTCTGGTAGTGAATTCTGGTAGCACAATGGTTTGGGTAATCGACCCAAGTTTGTTTGATGAATAATGGTATGAGTTTTGAGATATTTATAGGTAAACCTATTCCATATGGATAGTACATGTCATGCCATTTTCAGTGGTATATGGAACATCACATAACTCCTCACGCTTAGAGAGTTATGGCCATGTGAAGTTGGAGAACCCTCATGAGTCATCTAGAAGCCCCTAAAAGTCAAACTGTTTGCAAAAGAAATTATTTAAATAATAAAGTTAATGGAGAACTCCCTAAAATAAGGAAAGTGGAATGCTACATGAAAGTATAAATAAGAGGCAAGGATCTCTCTTTTAATCACACTTGACAACATTGAATATCTTTTGTTGTGTGAGGCTTATTGCAAGTACTCATTGATACATCTGAAGTTGCGAAAGTCTGAGGTAGTATGAAGGGTTGATGATGAAAGTCTTGGAATTGCAATGAATACTAAAAAACCTTAATTTATGAGGCGTACATGGGCTGGCATTGTATTAGGGTGCATACATATGAGGGCTGACAATGTATTAAGGTGCGTATGTACGCGGGCTGGTAGTTTATTAGGGTGCATACACATTGGTAAAACCATGGAAACTTGAGAAGATGAAGATGCAGAGGTTCTATATTCTGAGATCAAAATCCCAGGAAGGTCTACAATGATCATATACATCATATCATATACATTGGTTCAAAAGGTATGTCTTATTTCTATGAAAAGTTGGATTTTTATGTATGCATGAGAAATGGTTATGGAGATTTGAGGATTCTCGCTATAAAGACTAGTGGCTGCATGGGATATTCTGTATAAGTTAGATCTATAGAAATACAGTGTTGGTATACTTATCATTGATACTTCTTGTTGTAATTTTTAAACCTATGAAGTAAAGCAATGCATATAGATTCTTAAGCAAAACAGAATTTAATCAATGGCTCATACACATAGTACACAAAGATTTTATATCGAAAACCCTCAATCGAGAAAACCTTTCTTATATTCATTATATCGAATTTCACCATTCACCATACAATATATACAATTTTTTTAGGTATTCCGTATATACAAAAACCCTAATCCCTTAATCCGAGATTAATTTAGAAAACCGCTAAAAATAGCAAAATCCACTAAAAATAGCAAAAACTGCCCAAAAAGAAATTTCAGGGCGCTGCCTCGAACACTACGCGTAACCAGGG
>SNQJ01S0006213.1:351171-369819 GCA_010110895.2 Picea sitchensis
AACATCATTCCATTGTGGGGAAAATCTACCCTGTGCTATCTTTCCCTCTTTCACAAACACAAGAACATCTCCAACAACATCATTCTAGCATGGAGGAATGCTTGCACATGCTAAACTTCCCTCTTGCACAAGAACAATCAAATATCAAACAACATCAGTCCACCGTTAAGGAAAGCTAGTGCATGTTAGTTTTCCCTCTTTCATAAGCACAAGTGCATATCAAACAACATCATTCCACAAAGGGGGAAATCTAGCACGTGCTATCTTTCCCTCCTACACAAGCACAAGCGCATTTTGAACAACATCATTCCAGTGTTGTTGAAAGCTAACGCATGCTAGCTTTCCCTCTTGCACAAGAACAAACGCATATCAAACATCTTCCTACCATGGGGGAAAGCTAGCATGTCTCTTACACAAGCATATACACATCTCGAACAAGATCATTCCACTGTGGGGGAAATCTAGCGTGTGCTAGCTTTCTCTCTTACACAAGCACAAGCGCATCTCGAACAACATCATTCCACCATGGGGTAAAACTAGTGCATGCTAACTTTCAGTCTTGTAGAAGCACAAGCACATCTTGAATAACATCATTCCACTGTGGGGAAAATCTAGCATGTGTTAGCTTTCCCTCTTTCACAAACACAAGCACATCTTGAACAACATCATTCTAGCATGGAGGAAAGCTTGCACATGCTAAACTTCCCTTTTGCGCAAGCACAAGAACATCTCAAACAACATCATTCCACCATTAAGGAAAGCTAGCGTGTGTTAGATTTCCCTCTTGCATAAGCACAATTTCATCTCGAACAACATCATTCTACCATGGGGGAAATCTAGCACGTGCTAGCTTTCCCTCTTCCACAAGCACAAGCACATCTCGAACAACATCATTCCAGTGTTGGTGAAAGCTAGCACATGCTAGATTTCCCTCTTGCACAAGCACAGGTGCATCTCGAACATCATCCTACCATGGGGGAAAGAGAGCACGTGCTAGCTTTCCCTCTTACACAAGTATATACACATCTCGAACAAGATCATTCCACTATGGGGGAAAGCTAGTGTGTGCTATCTTTCTCTCTTTCATAAGCACAAGCGCATCTCGAACAACATCATTCCTCCGTGGGGTAAAACTAGTGCATGCTAACTTTCAGTCTTGCAGAGGCACAAGCACATCTTGAATAACATCATTCCATTGTGGGGAAAAGATAGCATGTGTTAGCTTTCCCTCTTTCACAAACACAAGCACATCTCAAACAACATCATTCTATCATGGAGTAAAGATTGAACATGCGATACTTCCCTCTTGCACAAGCACAAACACATCTCAAACAACATCATTCCACCGTTAAGGAAAGTTAGCGCATGTTAGCTTTCCCTCTTGCATAAGCACAAGTGCATCTCGAATAACATCATTCCATTGTGGGGAAAAGCCACACTGTGCTAGATTTCCCTCTTTCACAAACACAAGCACATCTCCGACAACATCATTCTAGCATGGAGGAATGCTTGCACATGCTAAACTTCCCTCTTGCACAAGCACAATCAAATCTCAAACAACATCAGTCCACCCTTAAGGAAAGATAGCGCGTGTTAGTTTTCCCTCTTGCATAAGCACAAGTGCATATCGAACAACATCATTCCACAATGGGGGAAAGCTAGCATGTGCTATCTTTCCCTCTTACACAAGCACAAGCGCATTTTGAGCAACATCATTTTGGTGTTGGGGAAAGGTAGCACATGCTAGCTTTCCCTCTTGCACAAGAACAAGCGCATCTCGAACATCATCCTACCATGGGGGAAAGCTAGCATGTCTCTTACACAAGCATATACACATCTTGAACAAGATCATTCCACTATGGGGGAAAGCTAGTGTGTGCTAGCTTTCTCTCCTGCACAAGCACAAGTGCATCTTGAACAACATCATTCCTCTGTGGGGTAAAACTAGCACATGATAACTTTCAATCTTGCAGAAGCACAAGCACGTCTTGAATAACATCATTACATTGTGGTTAAAAGCTATTGTGTGTTATCTTTCCCTCTTTCATAAACACAAGCACATCTTGAACAACATCATTCTAGCATGGAGGAAAGCTTGCACATGCTAAACGTCCCTTTTGCACAAGCACAAGCACATCTCAAACAACATCATTCCACCATTAAGGAAAGATAGCGCGTGTTAGCTTTCCCTCTTGCATAAGCACAATTTCATCTCGAACAACATCATTCTACCATGGGGGAAATCTAGCGCGTGCTGGCTTTCCCTCTTACACAAGCACAAGTGCATCTCGAACAACATCATTCCAGTGTTGGTGAAAGCTAGTGCATGTTATCTTTCCCTCTTGCACAAGCACAAGAACATCTCGAACATCATCCTACCATGGGGGAAATCTAGCGCATGCTAGCTTTCCCTCTTACAAAAGAATATACACATCTCGAACAAGATCATTCCACTGTGGGGGAAAGCTAGCGTGTGCTAGCTTTCTCTCCTGCACAAGCACAAGTGCATCTCAAACAACATCATTCCTCCATGGGGTAAAACTAGTGCATGCTTACTTTCATTCTTGCAGAGGCACAAGCACATCTTGAATAGCATCATTCCATTGTGGGGAAAATCTAGTGTGTGTTAGCTTTCCCTCTTTCACAAACACAAGAACATCTAGAACAACATCATTCTAGCATGGGGTAAAGCTTGAACATGCGATACTTCCCTCTTGCATAAGCACAAACACATCTCAAACAACATCATTCCATCATTAAGGAAAGCTAGTGCGTGTTAGATTTCCCTCTTGCATAAGCACAAGTGCATCTCAAATAACATCATTCCATTGTGGGGAAAAGCTACCCTGTGCTAGCTTTCCCTCTTTCACAAACACAAACACATCTCCAACAACATCATTCTAGCATGGAGGAATGCTTGCACATGCTAAACGTCCCTCTTGCACAAGCACAATCAAATCTCAAACAACATCAGTCCACCGTTAAGGAAATCTAGAACGTGTTAGTTTTCCCTCTTGCATAAGCACAAGTGCATATCGAACAACATCATTCCACAATGGGGGAAAGCTAGCACATGCTATCTTTCCCTCTTACACAAGAAAAAGCGCATTTTGAACAACATCATTCCAGTGTTGGGGAAAGCTAGTGCATGCTAGCTTTCCCTCTTGCACAAGCACAAGCACATCTCAAACATCATCCTACCATGGGGGAAAGCTAGCATGTCTCTTGCACAAGAATATACACATCTCGAACAAGATCATTCCACTGTGGGGGAAACCTAGCGTGTGCTAGCTTTCTCTCCTGCACAAGCACAAGTGCATCTCGAACAACATCATTCCTCCGTGAGGTAAAACTAGTGCATGCTAACTTTCAATCTTGCAGAAGCACAAGCACGTCTTGAATAACATCATTCCATTGTGGGGAAAAGTTAGCGTGTGCCATGTTTTCCTCTTTAACAAACACAAGCACATCTCGAACAACATCATTCTAGCATGGAGGAAAGATTGCACATGCTAAACTTCCCTCTTGCACAAGCACAAGCACATCTCAAACAACATCATTCCACCATTAAAGAAAGCTAGCGCGTGTTAGATTTCCCTCTTGCATAAGCAGAAGTGCATCTCAAACAACATCATTCCACCATGGGGGAAAGCTAGCATGTGTTAGCTTTCCCTCTTACACAAGCACAAGCGCATCTCAAACAACACCCAGTGTTGGGGAAAGCTAGCGCATGCTAGTTTTCCCTCTTGCACAAGCACAAGCACATTTTGAACAACATCATTCCAGTGTTGGGGAAAGCTAGTGCATGCTAGCTTTCCCTCTTGCACAAGCACAAGCGCATCTTGAACATCATCCTACCATGGGGGAAATCTAACATGTGATATCTTTCCCTCTTACACAAGAATATACACATCTCGAACAAGATCATTCCACTCTGGGGGAAAGCTAGCGCATGCTATATTTCCCTCTTACACAAGCACATCTCTAACAAAAAATTATTTTCCAGATTGTCTAACCCAGCATTATCAGGAGGAGAAATATCACCATATTCAATATCACCATATTCATTAACATGAGTCAATATTCAACCATTTTAGCTTTTACAAATTGAGATTATATCATTGTATTAATGACATCATTTACCARCTCTGACTATGTCATAGAATCTACTAYTKCTTAACACATGATAAACAAGTATCACCATCCTCATCTCACCAAGCRTTRGATGTTCACTAGGCTTCCAATCTCCATGCCACGGTTACTAGGCCCAGAGCCTYTGGTGATGATTTCTATGGTGATATTTTTAGAGGTGTTGATGGAGTTTCTAGTAGTTTTTGTGAAGAATCAGCAAACAAGAGTTCAATCTCAAGGCCTTCAAGATCGAGATCATCAAAGTCATCATCATCTTCGCAGCCAATCTCTGAGAAGTTGAGCCTGCATCGGCCTCTATTGTCTTCGATGTCAGAGGAACAGTCTTTGTTTGCATTCACTTCAAAGCTCAGGTTCCTTCTCTCCTATTATATGCCTTTGTTTTGTTGCAAAATGATTATACTCTTTATTTCTGAACTATGCTTCTAAATTCCTATTAATGATGCAATAATGTACAAAGCATATTACAAAAAGAAATGTGTGGGGGTTAGGTTGCCAAGACGAGGAAAAATCAAGGGTACAATGAAAGCCCCTTTTGAATTAGATCCTCAACTATCTGCATCATATGAAATCAGCCTACTGTTGTTAAACAGTTCTATGCACAATGTCCAAAGTTTAAGGCCCAGAGCAAACTGGAACCATAAATAACCATTAACTATGTTTTCCTTATATTAACCATTAATTTCTCCTGGATTGTCTGTTCATTCATGACTTTGTAAATAAGCAGATCTAATCCCTTCTGTCATCCAGATGGTGGAGCCTTAAATCATTTTTTTGGCTAATAAATTGATTGGATTTTTTAGCGACCCACACAAAATTTGTTTTAGAAAGATAATTTGGGTGTCTTAAACTACATCATCCAAAGAAATTTGGGCCAAATTCCTTTCCTCTTAATTTTTAAAAATAGTATTTTGATGTTCAAGTTTAAGCCTTTTGGCTTATTCGTATTATCATAGTGTAGTGATAGGCCTTGATCAGAGAAGCTTTATGCACTCCTTGCTACTGTTTATCAGGATGTACTTAGCAATTTTAAGGACAATTTTTAGGTATTTCTGGATATTAATATAATATCTCTTTCAAACAATTACTTTGATATACAATCAAAGGATGAATTTGTTTTATAAAAAATTAGGCATTTTTTTCTTTATCTCAATGAATAAAATAAAATTCCATACTAATAAAATAGGGTGTACCTGTTATTGATTATATTAGGCATAGTTAATATTTGTCTTTTTGGGAATTCTGACTTGCATTATATTTTGATATGTGGTATTCATATGAAATGTCCAGTTCATCTTCAACTTAAAAGCAATAGTTGTTAAGGGTGTGCTTCTTATACCTAATAGGATTATTTTTCTTATTTGAAAAAAACCACTGTTGAAAAAAAAGGAACGATCTACACAGTTTCACACATTGGTGATCATATATGTTTGTAATAAAAATGTGCATCAACACAGTTGTTCATGTTGAAAAAAATATTAGATATGGTTTATTATATAAGTAATTTGGCCTATTTTTACTGAGATTAGGTTCATAAGCAGCTCTGAGAATCCATCCAATGTGATTATTAGTGTTCATTAGACAATCTTGTTTGGACAAAAGTTCTATTTTTCCCATATTTAGTTTTAGTCTATATGTAATGATAACTTGCCATCTATATATGCGTGAAGCATACATCAAATAATTTTGTCTTCCGTGGAAACATGCAATAGAAAATGTTTTGAATAGCTATAATGATTGTATCATTGTACATGCCAATTTCTCTCTCTCCAAAGCAGGATAGGTCTCTCATCTTTGGCCTCCCTTGTAGACAGGGAGTGGGCTATCCATCTCGAGATTCAAATGATGTTTCTATTATATCCAACACTTTCTTCTCCCCTTCCCTAACTAACTTTACAGAGCCACCCGGTGTAGCTTATTCCCATTTCAACAAGCCTCAGGCATTCAACAATGGGACAGGTAAGATGGAAATGGATGATGTTTTTGGTGGCTTCCCTCAACAAAGGAATTTCAGCTTCTTGCACTCTTCCCAGAAAACAGAAGAGCCTGTCAGTGAATTTAAGATTGGAACAACACTCACAAAATTGGATACATCAAGTATATATGAGAAAAAATACCCTGTTCTTCTAAACACCATAAGAAACATCTCGACAACATGTGGGTATGATGTTGGAGAGAATTGCAATGCCTTAGCACCTAGGGAGAAGATGCACCTTATGATTCAACATCTGCCCTCTCCCACTCCTTCGCAGTCCCCCTATGCACTGCAGAAAATGAAAACTTGGAAAGATTGGATGCCATAACTTAACAATTCTTATGTCAATCAGAAAAGAGGCTTGTATTCTAATTCTTCTTAGGAGTCCTCGTATGTTTCTCCAACCACAGAAGGTGGTAATGGGACCCAAGAAAAACCTCAAAGGTCAAGATTGGAAACTTTGAGAGAAATCTTACAAGATGATGGAGAAGGCTCTGATGTTCTTGAATCATATGTAATTAAAATTGTCTCTGAAAGAAAAGAGAATTTTTCTTTCCATGATGAAAATGATAATTATGCAGATGATGATATGATGCCAGATGCTTCAGACATAGCAATGAAAGAAGCCATAGCCTGGGAAAAAGAAAAGTTTCAGTCTGGAAGGTGAGAAGAAGGGTGGGAAGAAGTGACTGAATGTAGTCAAGGACCTAAGGACAAATATGCTCAAGCATTGGTGCATAAAATTACTGAAGCTGATGGGAATACAGAAAGTATAATACAAGGTAGAAATGGTGCTATTAGAAATAGAGAGAGAAGAATGCAAAAGCCATCTTCTAAAGGTGTACCTCAAGGGACTTTTGAAAGTTCTGAAAATCTTGGAAAAGGATTGATAAGTCAGTTCAGAGTCCAAAGGAATGTCAACTGCACAAAGAAAAGGTCCAATAATTTAAGCAGCCATAGACAGACATTAGAAAGAAAACATATTAAATTAAATATCATATGAATCCCTTCAATGTGGTTGGTACATTTTCTCTTCCTTTACCACACTCCCATAGTCTATTGATGACTGGTTGTACTCTCTGGTCCTATCGACCTATTTCTTGGTCATTTGTTGGACATTACTAGAATTATCTTCTCTTCTCTATAGTGTAAGAACCAAGGAAGGAAAAATATGGCTATATATACTACAAGGAAGGAAAAATAAAGAACTACTCAACTTTCCACAAACCAAAGAAATTTACAAAAAGGATTAAGTTGTAAAGTATTTCCTTGGCAGATTTCACTTACTTTTTACTTATCATGTTTTGTTGAACCTAGTATCTAATATTTCCTACACCACAAAAATCGATGCCTCATTATATTTGTGTGGTTTGTAATACAAACTTCATAACTTAGAAGATAGAAAACCTTAATGAAATCACAACAAAAGTTCTCCAGATAGCATGCAAGCTTAAAAGAAACTTAAGTAGTTTAATGGGGAGAATATATAACTGGAACCTTACTAAATAACACCATATGAAATATTTCAATTAAATATAATGACCAAATCTACTGATCAATACCAGTTCATGTTTTACTACTAAAAGAACACTTCAACAGAAAATGCCCCACAAAGTTGAACTCAAGTTGGCTTAACCAAACCAATATGGAACTACATATGTGGAATCATTGAGGAYTRCAACAACTAAATTAAGACAAAATAGTCCYYSAKAATTGTTCCTTGGAATTAGTATGCATGGATAACTTTAAGAAGTTCTGGAAAAGTAATCTATCCTTCAACCAAATTCAACCTTCAGATCTGCAACACTAGATAAATGTTTGAAAATGCCAGTGTAATTTTGAAGGGGTAACAATTACTCTTTTAATGACATAATATTCATCGTGGCATTTTGGTTAAGTACGCATACTTTTAATGACATAATATTCATCGTGGAATTTTGGTTAAGTACGCATACTTTTAATGACATAATATTCATCATGGAATTTTGGTGAAGTACACATATCCACAAGTAGTTGGTTTTGAGTTTGTTAGAATTAGGGAAAAAATTGAAAAACAAAATGCTTTAAAATTCTTGTTTACTATATCAACACATATGAGAAAATATATAAATAGATCTTAATACAAACAAAATTTCTGAGTGTAAAAAACAAACCTTTAGCTTACCTCATGATCAATGAAAGATGTATCTGAAATATCCTTGAGTATGGATCTATCTCTGGATGCTGTCTGTAGGGTTTGTGCAACTGTCTTTGTTGCTATAATTGTGGTGTGTTTGCAAGGTAGGGTTTCTGATTGATGTTTATGTATAATATGGAATCATATAAGCATGCACAATGCTCGGGCAATAGGGGCCTTAGCTTTATTTTATTAACTGAAGTAATGACAAAATAATGAAATGTGGAAATGACAACAACTCTTCAGTGGATCTTTATAGGTCAGATCGGCACTGGAATACACACATCAATATATGCTAATAACTAGAATAAATAAGTGAGGAACCTGGTCCAGATGATATGCTCCCAATGTGGCAGATGTCTGGATGACTGTTGTCGGACTACAAAAGACACAAAAATGCTGCAACAACTACATGCACTGGAAAACTCACCCTGGGAACTCTGGTGCTCTTCTTTTATTGACTGATTTGGATGATATGCTCCAAAGGTGGAAGACGTCTGGATGACTATTGTCGGATTACAAAAAGAACACACAAAAATGCAGCAACTGCTACATGCACTAGCAAACTCGCCCTGAGAGCTCTGGTGGTCAGAAAGGCGTGAGATCTATCTCTAAGGGGTCTCCCTAGTGTCTTCCCAAATTTCCCTGCCTGAGCAAGACTGAATCTTCCCTGCCAGACTCCACACAAACCCCAGACGGATCTGCTGCTAAGTGCACCCGAACTGCTGCTGTAGGAGGTCGCGTTCATGGTTTTTGTCGTCAAAATGGGCCAAAAACTATCTCCTTGGAAGTGCCCTGCCTCCTACTAATCTCTGTCGGAATGAGTCTGAGTATGGCAGAGAGGTTAGGCAGATGCGACCCACTCTAGTAATGAAAACCCTCAACGGTGCAACTCAACAATGCAGTGTTGCAAACTAAATATTGGACAGAGTTATGATTCTAGAGTTGAAAACTTTCATATTGGACAGATTGTCTTAGGTTAGAAATCAATACGATCTCTAAATAGTAAAATTCTACATTCAAATACTTTCCTTCTTTTATCATTTTGGATAAGTTTTAGAAATGTTGTCACCCTACAGATATGTTCCTGATTTCATGGAGTTATTTCCACAATTTAACATGTTTCTTGGTGTTATACAGAAACACATACTGACTGTTAATCTCATTGTTTATTTGAAATACAGTTATGATTGAGAAAAATAAATAACTAGATTAAGTCACCTGGTTTGTCTTCTGATGCAGGAGCATCTCTCCACGTCAACTAGCCAACCAGCCAGCCACATCGAGCGCATGCATTCAAAGCTGAAGAGAGGCGCAACCTCATTTAAAATATGAATTGAATGTAATTAAATGTTGTAGGCTGGTGAGTTGTGAAGCCATGCCTTTGTGCAGGCATTAGGTAGATCGGCCATTAATGTTTGTATGGCTGAGATATAGATCCAGATGCTGGACTAGACAGCCCAATCAATGAAATTGAATAGGGCAGGTAGATTGGAGGGAAGAGGTCTAAGAGCCCTCTCAGGTAAAAGAGATGGGGAGTATCTCATTTGGTAGTGAGTTGAGACAGGAGATAGAATCTGCGAGTAGAGAGCAGAAGAGAGGAGCCGAGAGCTTGTTACAAGCTGTACTCAGGAACACCATGTAAATACAGGCATTTGTCATATTTAATACAAAGAGAAGTTTTTTCTGCATGTATTATGTGTTGAATGAATGTTTGTGAGTGTTCATATGTGTTGTAGATGTATGTTTTCATTTGCAGGAGTGTGTTTGATTTCATATGAAGGTATTTGAGGCTTCACACCAAGAGGGTGTGACAGAACACTGCGGGTTCTGATAGCCGTGCACAGGGGATGCATTTCTAAATACTACGGGTTTAGACGAAGACATGCTGCGGCACAAGAACTGGAATCAACAACTCAGTGAAGACCTCAAGTTTGTTGAATACCTTGGAGCCAAGGCTGTGTATGAGAGACACAGTTGCAGACAGAATTCTGCTGTGGATTCTATGAAGCTTTGCCAGGTGGGCATCGAGCGCATGCACAGTGGTGCATAGAGGAATAACTCTGTTGTGAGTTCAAACAGAAGAAACAGAATCACTGAGGATTCTGAGAGCTCTTCCAGGTGGAAATTGAGCGAGTGAAAGGAGAAGATACTCTGTCAGGTGGGCATCGAGTAAGTGTGTAGACAGACACAGGGAGAAGAGAACTCATTTGAGTTCTGTGACTTGAAGAAGAATCCACTGAGGGATCTTCACAGGGTTGTTGAACACCCTGCAGATTCATCAAGGAGTTGCATGAGGCAGAGGATAGCTAGGAGGGTATCCAAACATTCTCCATCTGAGGGAGAAGGGAAGAAAGATAAAATCCCGTTGGGGTCTGAGTGTTGAGTAGCTCAGGAGAGATAACACTGTGTGTGCGCGAAGACTCTGCATAAGCGCAGACGTCGAAATCCCTTGAGGATTCGAAGGGAGAAAAGCTCAGGAGGAACAACGTTTCCGTGCGCACAACGAAGCTCAGAGTCCGGAGTTCGTAAGAGGAGGAGATAGACAAAGGTTGAGGCCTTTGGGAGACTTGGAATTCTTCCAAGCATCGGAAGAAAGTGCGCAAGATTAGGAGAGAACAACACCTGTCGGATCGGCGGAGAAACGAGATCTGGACCATTGAAGATTTCACATCCAGGAAGGAAGCTTAGGAGGAGAAAATAGGCAGAACAAATCTTGACCGTCAGATATTGATCCAGAGACCCGACAGTCGTCGGATTTGTCGAGAGTTGCATGAGGTTTAAGCCCTTGAAAGGAGAGGAGAAAAGTCCCGAAAGGTGTTGATGCATCGGGATATCGACACTCAGGATATTGGGGATATCGAGGACGTGAGGAGAGTCACTCGACACCCAAAACCTCGAGTTAGCGAGGTTTTTATCTGATCCGTTCGTTTGGGAGCGGACGCGTGTCGCGAGATTTCCCATATCGGGGACTCGGACATCGGAGGACAGAAGGGGAAGTCCTTCAACTTCACGAGTGGCGAAGTGGCGAGAAGACCAGGAGCCATCCATCTAAGGGAGGATAGGTGGCAGAGATCGATAGATCTCGCAGACTCGGAAGCTCGCAAGGTGAGATACCAATCATTGGGCGCTCCAAGTTGCGAAGATGCGAGGAGCGAGAAGAAGAATAGTCGTTGGATCTGGGTCGTAGGAGGACCATTGGATCAGGAACCCCATTTCCTATCGCGCATTCGGGGGTTGGGAGGTTGAGAGGGGTCACTTTCGACATTAGAAGTCGCGAAGTGCCAAGAGCGGAGGTTCGTGTAGGCACGTGGCAGAGCCATAAGGTGAGACCTGCATGGTTGACGGGTGGACACACGTTGCTTGGAGAAAGGAGTCAACACTCCGTTGAATTCTTGCATCTCGAGGATTCGCTGGATAAGAGTGGGAAGGCTTGACGCTTAAACCTGTGAGGTTGCAAAGAGAAAAAAGCATCAAAGGAGGAGTGAACCTGGTGTTGACCTATCGCGTCTTGGGATATCATAACAGGAGGACACGAGAGTTCAACTCACGAACTCACGAAGGTGCGAGTTGCGAGAGGCGCTGATATTTAAGCCCTAGCCTATGGTTACATGTGGGGAGGGAACTGACAAGGGAAGGAGCCATAACCGTATCACCGATTTGGGTATCACAAGATTGGAAGGGAAGAGTCAGAAGCTTCGACTCATGAACTCGCGAGATCGCGAGATTTAGTCCAATCTCCCAATTGTAAAGAGGAGATCTCGTGGAGAGTTTGTTGTGGGCACGGATTTCCCGATAGGGAAATAGAAGAGTCTTAGTGTTCTTCGGGCTAGTAGAGAAGAGAAGATACTGTGATTGGGCGTGCTTGTGAGCACTCCTGTGTCAAGTGGTATCAGAGCCTTGTTCTTGTCTGTATATTTCAGGCAGGAAGAGGCAAGAGATAAAGAGCACTCTGATACTGCGTCAAGTGGTATCAAAGCTAGAACTATGTTTGTATATTTCAAGGAGAGAGAGGAGCAGAGGAAGACAGAGTGTTGGAGACTCTGTAAGGATTTTTTTGCAGGTAGGCAACAATCCATAAGAAGTCAGGAGGACTGTAGGATGAAGCTGGTAACACTCTTGGTGCAGAGTGACAGCAACAGGTTTGCTAGGAAAGCAAACAAAGACAGCACCATGGTTACTGAAGACCATAGGCATGTTGGGAGGAAGAGAAAAGTAGAAAAGCTTGCAAAAATGGATAAAGAGCTCTATGAAATAAGGGTAGACATAGAAAATATCGAACTACAGATGCGGCAGGATAAGAAGGCAATATGGGTGTATGAATGGCCCATGAAGGAGCCAAAAGCAAAATGGCCAGTCAAGGAGTTGATGGCTAGAAGACAGCGCAGGCTGTTAAGAGGATGGTTGAGGTATGCTGGAAACCTCAACGGACCTAAAGAGATGGTTCAGGTATGTGAACTAGAGACTGGGAGAGGTCTTAGTGATGGATAAAATGAATTGGGATCAACTGAAGATCTCAAGAACTTCCAGGAGGGCAGAGAAGAAATTTCAGTTTGCCAGGTGGGCAACGAATGAGATCACTGCGGGATCTCAGAGACTGTCAGGAGGACATCCGAGGAATTTCACATTGCCAGCTGGGCAATGATATGAGGTCACTACAGGATCTCATAACTTGCCAGGAGGGTAGGGGAAGCATCCCATATTGCCAGGTGGGCAGGGATGAGCAGATGAGTTGGAATCAGCCTGAGGAGCTGACAGAGAAGATGAGCTCAAAGGTGAGTTTGGATCAACATGTGCAGATGACAGAGGAGGAGGATCTGAAGGACCTTCTAATGATTGGGGAAATACAGATACCCCTACCACTTAGCCCAGAGGAGGCAGAATTTTGTATTGCAGATGCAGCAACAACAACAGGATAGCTAACTAAGACTGTCAGGAAAGAAGAATTGGAGCATATATCTGAAGCTGCCCAAAAAGAAGGAAACGAAAATGAGCATTCTGAGGAGTGTCTCAACATATTCAGCCAGGAAGCCGAGGAAGCTATAGCACTGAACCTGACAGCAAAAGAAGCAGGAGAGGATGATGAGCATTCTGAGGAATGGCTCAATATTTTCAGCCAGGAAGTTGAAAGGATTGCAACCTGGGAGTTTGCAGCAGCAGAAGAAGAAGGGGCAGACAACATTAGTTTGGCTAATATGTATGAATAGATAGAATCCCTGGAAGAGAGGGTGAAGGTGCAGAGCATACACATCCAACAGGTGAAGTTGGAGACTGATGAAGAAGGCATGGGAGATCCTAAGAATCTTCCCATGTGCCAAAACTTTTTGCAGCTTGGGAGACTGCAAAAATAGATCCAGCCACTTGAGCAGCTGGATGTAGTGATCGAGGATATCAGAAATATGATGTTGAGGTCAGAAAGAACTACTAGCGAGGAGAAGCTGAGAATAAAGAAAGCAGCAGCAGCACGGAAGCAACAACAGCAGGAGAATGGAGCAGATGGGAAGCTCCAGATAATTGTTTGGGATCCTGGAGGATTTCCAACACCTAAGATGGGAAGCTCATGAGTAGGATCTCATGAATTTTGTAGCTGAGGAGTATGATGCAGGAGCATCTCTCCACGTCAACCAACCAACCAACCAACCATGTCGAGTGCGTGCATTCAAAGCTGAAGAGAGGCGCAACCTCATTTAAAATCTGAATTAAATGTAATTAAATGTTGTAGGCTGGTGAGCTGTGAAGCCGTACCTTTGTGCAGGCATTAGGTAGATCGGCCATTAATGTTTGTATGGCTGAGATCTAGATCAATATGTTGTACTAGACAGCCCATTCAATGAAATTGAATAGGGTAGGTAGATTAAAGGGAAGCGCTCTAAGAGCCCCCTCAGCTAAAAGAGATGGGAAGTATCTCATTTGGTAGTGAGTTGAGATAGGAGATAGAATCTGTGAGTAGAGAGTAGAAGAGAGGAGCCGAGAACTTGTTACAGGCCATACTCAAGAACACCGTGTAAATACAGGCATTTTCCATATTTAATACAAAGAGCAGTTTTTCCTGCATGTATTCTATGTTGAATGAATGTCTGTGAGTGTTCATATGTGTTGTAGATGTATCTTTACATTTGCAGGAGTGTGTCTAATTTCAGATGAAGGACTTTGAGGCTTCACACTAGGAGGGTGTGATAGAACACTGCGGGTTCTAATAACCGTGCACAGGGGATGCATTTCTAAATACTGCAGGTTCAGATGAAGACGTGCTACGGCACAAGAATGGAATCAAGAACTCAGTGAAGACCTCAAGGTTGTTGAATACCTTGGAGGCAAGGCTGTGTATGAGAGACACAGTTGCAGACAGAATTCTGTTGTGGATTCTATGAAGCTCTTCTAGGTGGGCATCGAGTGCATGCACAGTGGTGCATAGAGGAAGAACTCTATTGTGAGTTCAAACAGAAGAAACATAATCATTGAGGATTATGAGAGCTCTGCCAGGTGGGCATTGAGCGAGTGAAAGAAGAAGATAATCTGCCAGGTGGGCATCGAGTAAGTGTGAAGATAGACACAGGGAGAATAGAACTCTTTTGATTTCTATGACTTGAAGAAGAATCCACTGAGGGATCTTGACAGGGTTGTTGAACACCCTGCAGATTCAAGAAGGAGTTTCTTGAGGCAGAGGATAGCCAAGAGGGCGTCCAAACATTCTCCATCTGAGGGAGAAGGGAAGAAAGATAAAATCCCATTGGGGTCTGAGTGTTGATTAGCTCAGGAGATATAGCACTGTGTGTGCGCGAAGACTCTGCAGAAGCACAGACATCGGAATCCCTTGAGGATTCGAAGGGAGCAAAGCTCAGGAGGAATAGCATTTCTGCGTGCGCAGTGAAGCTCAGAGTCCGTAGTTCATAAGAGGAGGAGACAGACAAAGGTTGAGGCCTTTGGGAGACTTGGAATTCTTCCAAGCATCGGAAGAAAGTGCGCAAGCTTAGGAGAACACATCAGCCGTTGGATCAGAGGAGAAAAGAGATCTGGAACATTGAAGATTTCACGTCTAGGAAGGAAGCTCAGGAGAAGCGCACATGCAGAACAGATCTTGACCGTCAGATATTGATCCAGAGCCCCAACAACCGTCAGATTTTTTGAGAGTTGCATGAGGTTTAAGCCCTCGAAAGGAGAGGAGAAAAGTCTCGAAAGGTGTTAAGGCATCGGGATATCGGCACTCAGGATATCGGGGATATCGAGGACGTGAGGAGAGTTACTCGACACCCGAAATCCCGAGTTAGTGAGGTTTTGATCTGAGCTGTTGGTTTGGGAGCGGACGTGTGTCGCGAGATTTCCCATATCGGGGACTCAGACATCGGAGGACAGAAGGGGAAGTCCTTCAACTCCGCAAGCGGCGAAGTGGTGAGAAGACTAGGAGCCATCCATCTGAGGGAGGACAGGTGGTAGAGATCGAGAGATCTCACGGACTCGAAATATCGCAAGGTGAGAGACCAATCATTGGGTTCTCCAAGTCGCAAAGATGAGAGGAGCGAGAAGAAGAATAGCCATTGGATATCGGTCGTTGGAGGACCGTTGGATCGGGAACCCCATCGCCTATCGCACATTTGGGGGTTCAGAGGTTGAGAGGGGTCACTTTCGACATCAGAAGTCGCGAAGTGCCGAGAGCGAAGGTTCGTGTGGGCACGTTGCAGAGCCATAAGGTGAGACTCGCATGGTTGATTGGTGGACACGTGTTGCCTGGAGAAAGGAGTCAACACTCTGTTGAATTCTCACATCTCGGGGATTCGCTGGATAAGAGTGGGAAGGCTTGACGCTTCAACCTGCGAGGTTGCGAAGAGCAAAAAGTGTCAAGGGAGGAGTCAACCCGGCGTTGACCTATCGCGTCTCAGGAGATCGTAATAGGAGGACACGAGAGTTTGACTCACGAACTCACGAAGGTGTGAGTTGTGAGAGTCGCTAATATTTAAGCCCTATCCTATGGTTACATGTGAGGAGGGCGCTGACAAGGTACGGAGCCATAACCGTATCGTCGGTTCGGGTATTGCAAGATTGGAAGGAAAGAGTCGGAAGCTTCGACTCATGAACTCGCGAGATCGCGAGATTTAGTCCGATCTCCCAATTGTAAAGAGAAGATCCCATGGAGAGTTTGTTGTGGGCATGGATTTCCCAATAGGGAAATAGAAGAGTCTTAGTGTTCTTCGGGCCAGTAGAGAAGAGAAGATCCAGTGGGAGGATGTGCTTGCGAGCGTGCCTGCATCATCTTCGAATTCAGGGACAATGAAATTTGAAAAAAGTTTGCTATTGCAAAAATAAAAATAAAAATTCACCATTGGTTTCAATAAAGACAATTAAGCGAATTCCACTCTCACTTCATATATTCAAACAAAAAACTACAAATATTTTTTGACTTCAAGTTTGGCCCAAAACTATGTCAAATTAAATATCAAGACTGTGTATATATATTATATATGCATACATATATTGGCTTTATTTTTATATATTTTAAGTTTAATAAAATAAACCATAACATTTATTTCTGAAACTTATTAAAAAACCCGCCTGAGCGATTATATTTGTCACTGCATGGAATTCAATGAAATTTGATTCTTTTGGAAAAAATTGCCATTTGCTGCAATTATGGAACTAGGTATGGGTATTGATTTCTGATGTTGTGGTAGCTGTCAGTATTCAATCATGCTGTATGCAAAAAAGAGAGAAGCTTAATATTTTTATTCAAATAGAGAGTGTGCCATGTTGAGGTTGATACACTATCTCAATGCGAATTATTTTCATGGCCAAGGAACTTATAAATGGTGAAAAGTATTGTTATGTATGCTAGGTTATAATATCCTTGGTTGTTGGCGTGCGCACACACACACACACGCCCTTGAAGGATATTGAAGGGGTTGTACACATGGGATTTCAAGTAAAAACTAATCTATTTTAGATAAAGACTGAAATTTGACCTCCAAAATTGTCTTTCAAATCCACAACTATTGTTGTTTGGGTAAGGTTTTTGGATTCTCATTCAATCCTTATAATTCTATCACTGAGATACTTGACTGTTGTCATTAGGGATTTGATAAGAGTTTTCCAAACTGGAAATCTCTTTGGGGTGTTTGAATTCCAAAGGAGACACTATTTGACTGAAAGAGATCGAAGCACATGAACTCATCATTGTAACATCCCGCTCTGGCGCACTAACAAAACTTATTCTTTGAGGACACTTTCTTGCAAGTGATCTGGATTTTTATGATGATGAACCACTTAACCTTGATGATGATGCGTTATGATTTATGACAGAATGTTTTACTATTGCTGTAGACAGGTGTTGTTGACTCAGTTTCATTGAGTGTGCAGGGTTTCGGACCTTGAGGATGCAGAGGCATCGGTGGAACTCCCTTGGACTCCGGATTGAGTCAGGGAGTGGGCTATTTGGGTCATTTAATTTACGGTGATATTGTTTTGTTTTGATGATATGCTATCGATTTTATGATATGTGGTTGACATGATCTGACATGGTGGTTGATGATGTAGGCTGACAATAGCTTGCCGACCAGACTCACATATGGAGTAAAGGGGCCACACACGAGTTCCAGAGAGATTGAGGGATAGGTGTGGACAGTAGCCCTGCCACAGCCTACTAGCACTCCCGCCATGGATCGAACTGTAGGTTAACAATTACCTAGTTCAAGAGGATCCACGATGCCGTGAGGGTAGACTGCGACAGTCACTCACGATGATTCTAAGGGGCGCGCAATAAGGCAGGGGCCTTATTCCTTAGAGCCCTTAGTCTCCCACAAGTTCACCTGGTGGAGTGTTGACTCCAGGGGTTATAGAGTCTACCAATCCGTCAAGCCAACGAGTGGCACCCTTGGAGCACGTGGTGCATCCTGAAGGGCACATCGCGCAAAGAAATGCAAATTAGCGAGTGGCACCCTTGGAGCACGTGGTGCATCCTGAAGGGCACATCGCGCAACTAAAGAAAACAAGGCGAGTGGCACCCTTGGAGCACGTAGTGCGTCCTGAAGGGCACGTTGCATTGATGATGATGATGAGACAACCTAGATGACCCTAGACCTTAACGCCTGATACAATTCTTAAAAACGACTCCCCTAATTAAATTGTCGCCCTGTTCAAATCAAAACCTAAATTAAAACATCTCTAAGACAAATTTTGAAGAGCCCTAATAAAATATCCTACAAAAATAAACATAGGGAGTAAGCTAAAAACCCTCCTAGGTGTTAATTAAAGTCTTCTTAAAAGTAAAGGGGGTAAGGTAATAAGGGAGTTAAATTAAGTGAAACCCATGGCGTTTAAATTATAAAGAAGAATTAAAATTCTTAAAGAGTGGGAGTAT
>SNQJ01S0006213.1:429742-446384 GCA_010110895.2 Picea sitchensis
AATATGAAAAAGGCCCACTTCAAGGCATGACTGTAAATGATACAAATCCATTAATGGGTGTTTAATGAGGCATTAATTAAAGTGAATATTTCAATAAGAAAATTGTACGGTAAATTCAAGAAGAGAAAACCCTAATTACTTCAAGGAGTTAGAAGAGAAAATTTTAAAAAGCAAGAGAGGACTTCATCAAAGGGTTAGAGAAGGTTGAATTATTAGAGAAAAAGATAAGAAAAGAAAGGGTCCAGCTATCAACATGCAGCCAAGATTTTGATCAGCAAAAACAAATCTCCATCTTCTCCATTCTTCTTCTTCTTCTTCTACACCATTTTCTCATGGTTTTTTGTTCATGTTTCTGAAATGAATATAAAGTTGAATTCTTGAGTGTTTAAATTATTATATTCCAAGACTTTTCTTACATGATCATGCAATATTTAAAGACATGTTTGTGACTATCAAATAGATTTTGTATAATGAATAATATCTTTCATGAATAAAATTCCATAAAGAATTACTTTGAGGCATGAATTCAAAGATGTTTCAGATCTTAGATTTCTGAGTGTGAAATTTTTGAAGTATGCTTATCAAATTTGCTTATGTTTTAAATGTAGAACTAGTTTAAATTTCTTTGAGATGATCAAAATGATCTCATCATTTTTCTTGTGAGAAGATATGGATGTATCATCTATTTGCATGTGATTTAGAGGTTTGCATAAATGGTGATGAATATGTGTGTATGTGTGTGTGTGTGTGTGTGTGTGTTGAAGCTTTCGTTCAATATTTTCATTGTTAAGAAGTTTATTGTAGCATATAAAGTTCATATCATGTTATCGATAACCATTCCATGTATGAATCAAAGCAATAAAGATTTGGAGTTTTCCTTTGAGCGTTCTCTCATTTTCATATTCCAAGATCTCCAAAGAAAAATATTTAAAGAAATTCAAAGAGGAGTACCACCTCTATAAAAACAAAGGGGGATTTTATCATCATGAGGTTGTTGTTTTGATCTTAACAGATCTAAGCATCAACATTTTTTGGAAACCATACTGGGGAACCATTTATTTTCAAGATATTTGAGGCTTTGTTTTCGGTCTGATTGAAGAACCAGAGTCTCCATGGTTCAAAGCTTCAAAAAGAAAACACAAAAACATTGTTTCTTGTTCTAAATTCATGGGTTTTATAAGAAAATTATTTTAAATGTGTTTGAATGACCTCAAGGAGAACCAAGAACAATCAAATATTTAGGAGGGTGAATCTTGTGGTGATTCCATTAAAAGAACTCTTTAAAAAACTGGCAATTTTATTGGAAAGATTCAAGAATCTCAAGAAGATGTATATTATCATCACTCTAAGGATTTTATTTTATGTCATAATACTCATTTAACTTCTCCATCAATCCCATCAATGGATTTGTAAGACTCATCAAAAGGAACAAGTGCCCAAAGAAGGAAGCGACTAAATAAAGTCCCTTTAAATCAACCAAAAGTAGACTTTTAGATGCCCCATATTCCTATGGAACCATTTTATACATTATTTGGGAAGACTTTGGAGGATGCATAGAAGCATTGTTTTAGATTCCAATGTACATTTGAAGTTTCCAATCTCACTGAAGACAACATTACATGTCGATTATTCTTACAAACTTTGTGTGGGAATGATCTTGAATGGTTCCATTCATTGTTGCATGGTACCATTAACAATTGGGAGGTGTTAGAAACTTTGTTTTCTGAAAAAATTCTCCACCCACCCTCTACCATATTTACATAAGATAATGAAGATTTCTACCTTTCATATACTCCATATGAATATCTTTCAAGCACCGGTTTTGAGAATGAAATTGAGGAGACTCCACCAAATCTACAAGGATATTTCATCCTTGCAACAAATGATGAAAAGCCACAAGAACACTGGTTGCAAGAAAAATTGGTGGAAGAAATGAATCTTGAGAAGAATGATGAGCAAGATTTTCATTATATGAATGATGAGTCTTTTCAAGACATTGTTGATGAATCAAGAACATTGGAAGTAGTTGAAGATAATGAGAAAGGTGAAGTATTCTTAGATTCGAAACTCCTCATCCAATCAATGACAATAGTATTCTTGAGTGGCCAAGAATTTATTTCGTTGAATCATGGTTCCAAAGATTTTTTGGAAAAACAATGCAATCAAATTCTCAGCACACTTGGTTCAGTTTTTCTCCAATACACATTGAGAGTGCTCCTGACGTTTTGGTACAAACCCCAATATGTTCTTTAACTCTTAAGTTAATTCCAAAAATTAGTTGGATTCTTGAATGGATTCATTAAAAATATACCTACACCTAAAACTGTCAATTTATTTTAAGTAAGATAAGGTAGGTAGATCTCGTTTGTACATGGTTTGCTTCTTCAGTTCAAGTTTTTCATAATAAGGAAATTTATATATGGAACATAACTCTATGGAAAAAAATAAATTACAAGAAATTGTTTTGAATATGACTCTATATCCCAATGGAAAAGGAAGCTGGTATTCAAATTCTGGCAATCTTAGTAACCCACAGGGGGTCATTTCCCCGTAGTTGGAATCGATTGTTGATAAAAACAAATGCAGTCACCTATATTTTCCCACTGTTGGTATAATAAAACAAAATTGATATCAAAAAAAAAAAAATGAACTATTATAAGTTCATTTTGTAGCCTTTAGTCTCAACCTCGTCACTCATTTTTAGGATTCAAAATATGAGTCTGTATGCCCAATATATTCATAATTTTGTCCAGAAGTATGACAAAGATATTGAAAAAATAACTTTGAAAAATGGAAAGAATAATTTTTCTAAGTATGGTGCACATTTCCTCTCCATTTTCTATTTTTTGACTAAGTACTCTCCTCACTTAGTCATTTCTCTCACCTTCCATCTCCATCCATTTCCACTCTTAACCATTTTCCTCTCTTATCATTTTACCTCTCTTCATAATCTTATCCAATACTTAGTCATTTTCTCATTTTCTCATTACTCTCATATCCCCTTTACTTCTCATACTTAGACATTTTTTTACATTCCATTCCTTACTCTCCTCTCTCTTACTCTCTTTTCCATACTTAACCATTTTTACTCTCTTCCACTCATTCCATAATTAGTCATTTTTCCTTCTTCCACTCTACTCTCCTTTCTCACTAGTATTTTTACTCTACTCTCTATATTTAACCATTTTTTTCATTACTCTCATGTTCCCTTAATCATTTCTCTCATACTTCGTCTCATATTCCTTTCACTTATTTTCTCATACTTAACCATTTTACTCTTTTCTCTCTTCCTTACTCGCCTATCCATACTTGACCATTTTTTTTCTTGCACTCTACTCTCTATACCACATATTTCATACTTAGCCATTTCCCATTTCCTTTTCTTATTTTCCTTTCCTTATTCCTTTTCCATAATTCATGTAACTCCATAAATTTATCATATTATTTTAATTTTATTTCTCTTATCTTAAGTTTTCTCGACATATATCCAAGTGACACATCGTAGGTGATTGTATGATGATTGGGTGTGATGTGTCAGACATCTACAGGTTGACTAGGCGATGACTAGGAAATGACTTGGTGGCCAAAATATTACCGTGAGATATATTTTCTAAGGCACTAAGAGTTAAGTTAAGGCATGACTTCCATAAGTTTATTTACTTCACAGTATTAATAAGGAAGGACTTTTCATTATAAACACCAATGATTCAACCACCAAAATGTATGTGGGATGGGAATTTTAAAAGAGAAGGAAAATTTAAATCAAGGACTAAGAATGACCGACAAAATTAATGGATGACGATTGAGTCTCTGATTTCCTGAGCTTGTATATTAAGCTCCCGACCTCTATTTTCATAAAACTATACCTTGTTGGAAAGGTAATATGATGAGGAATATGTTGGAATAGGTTTAAAGAGATTAAATTGACCATAATATTCTCATAAATTGAAATAACAATCAGAAATATTTCTTATGGTGTGTTGATAAATCTGCTTGGTACCTCGACTTCACAAGCTCATATCTTGAGATCTAAAAATCGAAATATCACTCGAAAGACTCGTTGGAAATCTGATATGATAAAATTTATATCCAAATTGGTTTATATGGATGATAAATTGAATATCACATCCAGAAAATTAAAATACAATCCTCTCTTTTAAAAGGCAGTAAATCAAAAGTTTTGAAAAAAAAAAATTATTTAAAAAAAAAATGTTTATTAAATATGAAAAAGGAACACTTCAAGGCACGAATGTAAATAATACAAATTAATTAATTATTATTTAATGAGGAATTAATTAAAGGAAATATTTCAAGAAGAAAACTGTATGGGAAATTCAATAAGAGAAAACCCTAACTACCTCAGGGAGTTAGAAGAGAAAAAAATTTAAAGCAAGAGAGGACTCCATAAAAGGGTTAGAGAAGGATGCATTATCATAGAAGAATATCAAAAAAGAAAAGGTCCATCCATCAACATGCATCCAAGATTGTTATCAGCCAAAAAAAATCTCCTTCTACATTCTTCTTCTTCTTCTACACCATTTTCTCATGGATTTTTGTTCATGTTTCTGAAATGAGTATAAATTTGAGTTCTTAAGCATTTATATTATTATCTTCCAAGAATTTTCTTACATGATCATGGAATATTTATAGACATGTATGTGATTGTCAAACAGATTTTGTATAATGAAGAATATATTTCATGAATAAAATTCCACAAAGAATTACTTCGATGCATGACTTCAATGATGTTTCATATCTTGGGATTTTTGAGTGTGAGATTTTTGAAGTATGCTTATCAAATTCGTTTATGTTTTAAATGCAGAACTCATTTAAAGTACTTTGAAATGATCAAAATTATTTGATCATTTTCTTGTAAGAAGATATGGATGTATCATATATTTTCATGTGATTTAGAGGGTTGCATATATATATATATATTGATTGAAGCCTTCCTTCAATATTTTCATTGTTAAGAAGTTACTTGTTGCATATAAAGATCAGATCAGGTTATCGAGAATCATTGCATGTATGAATCAAAGTAATAAAGATATGGAGTTTTCCTTTAATCATTCTCTCATTTTCACATCCCAAGATATCCAAAGAAAAATCTTTAAATAAATTCAAAGAGTACCACCTCTATAAAAACGAAGGGATATTTTATCCTCATGAGGTTGTTGTTTCGATCTTAACAGATCTAAACATCAACAAGGGGTTTGTAGCTATAAAAAGATAAAATCTATATATTATCCTCTAGATTCTCACCGTAAGGTCCTAAGTGCAATGAAATCATTCTTCACAAAACGCAAGAACCTGTAAAATAAAACACACAATTAAATGAATTTACTTCTTGTTGAGGAAATGCATTTTGCGGTGTCTTTTACTTTCCTTTCACATGACACTCTATGTGTTCCTAGATTCAAGTGGGATTGTGGTGCTCCTTACTTTCCATTGCACATATCACTAAATTATTTGGACCCTAATCAATTAATTTCAAATAAATTTCATGGACAAAGGTTACATTGCAAATGAGGATGCAACACACCCTCTAGAAAGGCACCCATAAATGAGACAATATGAATCCTTGTATGTCAAGAAACCCCATGCACAAAAGTTACACCCCCATCCACATCATACTCTTTTACATGACTTAGAGAGGGTCCTCTTGGGAAACATTCCTTGACTTGGGGAATGACATACCCAATTGG
The DNA here is from genome assembly GCA_010110895.2 of Picea sitchensis. Classification (NCBI taxonomy): domain Eukaryota; kingdom Viridiplantae; phylum Streptophyta; class Pinopsida; order Pinales; family Pinaceae; genus Picea; species Picea sitchensis. Next base: position 435,448 of record SNQJ01S0006213.1, read on the forward strand.
GTACCATGATAACCCTCCCATACTTAAATTTGGCAAGTTGTATAAGGTTTTTGAGGATTTTTTATTTTGAAAAGGGGGGATTTGATGCACATGTTAGGGTGGTTCTTAAATTAAATATGGCTTACCCTTGGAGGCTATACTTGTTTGTATTTGCAGGACCCTACAAGGTAAAATCTTTTCCATGGAGGAATAAGGTCACTTGGACCTTCATAGGGGCTTGAATCCTACAGGATGGATGCCATGCCCCAAAAGATGGGTAGATGATCCTGGAGCCACTGCACATTTGAGATGATGGTTGTTTCCTTTGAAGGCATTTATACACCACTAGGTGGTGGCACTATATCCCTTACCACTTGGACGTTGGCCTTTGGAGGCCCAAAACATCATTTTTTAAGCCTTGACGTCATGAGAAAGGATATTGTTTGATTGGCTTGATGGTTCTGGATAAAATATGATGTGGCTTGAAGGAGAAATATGCATGACATGACACTCTAGAGAATGAAATGTTGGCACATGACCGTTGGAGGCCAAATGAATTTCATCTAGAGGCTCAATGTCTCACTTTTGAGGCCTAGCATCACCCTTTAGGGAATGACATCACCCTTCTAAGGGATAATTTTATGTAATTTTATATTTTTAAGCTGTAAAAGGAAAATAGAAGAGGTCAGAATCCTTCTAATTTTATGTTGACTTTTAAAAGTGGGAAAATTTGTTTTAGGTGGCCTCACATAAATAGAGGTCACATCTCTTTCATTTTATCATGTTGGTTTTGAGAATTATGTACTCTCTTTGCTGAAATTTTATCCCTACTTGGGAAATTCACTCTTGAATGTTTCAGGGATGTGCATGTTGCTTGATGGTTAGACTATGTTCCCTTATATTTTGCTTGATTGTGTATTTAAGAAAGTAAGGAATTATATGTTTTGTACACGTAAATGCTCGAGCCATGTAGTGGATCAAGTTTAAGAAAATGAATTGTGATTTCGTTGAACTTGGGCCTAGTTTCTCGTATGTATGACAACTTTCCCAGTTGCTTTAAGTATACTAGGAGAAGGATTATGTTAAGATCAGGAAAAATATCGCAAAGCACACGCCAGCGCCTAAGTCTTTCAGAACTGACGAAGCTCAGGAAGGATAGTGAGATTTAAGTCTCGAAAGGGAATATCCTTTCGTTTGGAAGATGAGAAGACAAGATCCGTTCAGGAGGATCCAAGGTCTGTCACGATCGTTGGATATGGATAAGGAGTGCAGGTGTTAACCCCTCAGCTCCTTTAGTCTTCTCAATTTTGGATAATTTTGGTATTCATCGTAAGGGATACGGATCCCCCAAAGTCTTAGAGCCAAAATTTAATCTAGTACGTAGATCTGAGGATGCCCAGGAACTATTCCAACCATCGGATCTATGATATAGTTAGTATTGTGTTGACCATTTCGGGATTTTGGAGGATTTGGGGTGTTGTATCGTAGAGGGACATTCAACATAGAATGGAAAACGTAGACATTCAACGTAGAACATCGAACACTGAACATTGATGTTCAACATAGAGTGCCAAACATCGAACGTCAATCGTTGAATGGTCAAGGCCACATGGAGAGATTTCGGGACTTAAGGGAGTATGCGTGCATTAAGGAAAAAGGGAGGGTGACATGGACCCATAATCAATGTGCCATGTGTCACCTGGATTTGGGTGTTTCACAGACCATATAGGTCCATTAACACGTGTCACCCACTGAAGGGGCCATGTGTCCTCTCTACCTTGCCACGTGTCATCTCTGGAAATTATTGTTTTGTCCACGTGGCAGGAGATCTCGTAGTCCTGATACTCGACACTCAAGAGGAATTTGGACAAGAGTCATTAAAGTGTGAAATCTCCCAAAATCGTGAACAGAAGAGTCCATCCCAATCATCCATAGTTAAGGACACATGTTGTCAGATCTTATAATCCAGAGACTAGACACTCCAGATAATTTGGGGGTGTGACACTTCCAAAAATCCCAAATGACGAATCAGGGAAGTGATGTGAGTCATGGATCCAAGGACCCTTCAAGATCCTCCCTGACCACCAGATCTAGACTGTGGCCAGCCCGACGCTGACAAACTCCGGGAGTAGCAGGGATTTTGCATTACGAAATTCACGAATGACGAACATCTGAAGTAAAGGGAGTCGTAGATCAAGGGGTCTATGTGGATATATATTGACCGTGAGATTGAATTAATGTAAGAAGGTTGTGTTAGGGGTCAATGTGTCTCGCTAACATCACCTAGGGTGACATGGACCCACGATTGAGGTGCCACATGTCACTTGGATACAGATGTTTTGTAGACCCATGTGCCCATTAGAATGTGACACATGTCATCCCCTAATTATAGAACGTGTCACCCCTGGACCTCACCTCATGTCAGTCTCTGGTATGTGTCCACCTGGCCACGTGAATGGTGAAGTATTAGGACTTCATAATTATGGGAGTCCGTGACTACGGAGGATTTGGAATAGTGGTGCAGAAAGGCTAGAAGTCTGGAGCCATGTGGAAATCCCACGGGACTTTAAAAGAAAAGTACTCTGGGATATTTGGGTTGTTAAACTATGCGCACCCAAAATTTTTGAATGTTGAATTTTACCTTAGACATGTGCGTTCCCAAGGATAAGGATCCACATCGATTAATGGTGGATGGATATTCGACATAGACCTAGGAGCGTGGGGAGCTTCAAGATATCAGAGAATTCAGGGTGATATGAATGAGTTGGATCCACGTAGGTGCCACGTGGCCCATGACTATTAACCCTCGAAGAACTTTGGAAGATAAAAATTCGATGGAGATAGCGGGACTAAGATTTGAGATGGACCAGGAAAATGAAATTTTGATGCCCCATTCCTTGAAAATTCATTCAAGGGGTTGGGTGTGTTACAAATTGGTATCAAAGCATGGAAAAAAAACTTGGCCTACTTGGGCTCATGAAAGAGTCAAATGATTTTACTTCTTAGAAAAATTTAAGGGAGAGGGCACCCTGCCCTACCCTATCTAGTAGAGCATGATTCAGACATTGGCCTAGAGAGGCTGGAGAACATCCATAAGACTAGTTTAATAAGGCAGAGAGGAGTCTATTGAAAGGAAATTTTGCCTTTGGGAGATTTTTTATTATGTGCATTGACTCCTTAAGGAGAAGGATTGTCGATTGGAACTCTTTTGTTGTTTTCAAATTTTTACAGCATAAATCTTAGCGTGATGACAACAACAGAAGGATTAGAATTGTTGACTTGTTGGATTAATGGATGTCCCTACAGAAGTATGAATGTGTTGATAAGCACTTAGGATAAGACCTGAATGTGAATGGTTGATAATGGTAGGGTCCTTTCAAGGGAATCTTAATCCCAAAGAATGGATAAACTGGTGTTTTAAATACTGCCTTTAAGCATGGGCAGTTAGAGCATCTGACATATATGATGGTCATTTGTATAAAAGACTAAACCTTGTGTATATAACTCCTCATGACCAAGAGGACTAATGAAATTGTGTAGGGTCAGTTTACTTAACCTATAATGGTTGAAACCTACAGTAAGGATAATATATTTAAGCGAGATAAAGAGGAGTCCTTTGAGACGATGGCTAATTCCCATAAAGGGAAGAAGTGAAATGGGTATATAAGCCAGATTATGAGCTCATCGTTGTACAAAATGTGTATTGGCATGAGTACTTGTCTAGGCATGAAAATGCAATACGAGAACATGTGATGGATACGATGATGGCTTCTTGAATATAACATGCCAACAGACTCAGTTAAACCTATGGTTAGTGGTAGTGTAAGACTTGGTGTTGGTCTATATTGGTCAATAATGACCTGATAATAGTAGGGGGGTTAACAATCTAAATGAAAATGGTTGATGGGGTAACCCAGTAAGCAAGTAAAAAGGATTTCCTTGATTGAAAGGGTCTACTGACCAAGACCAGTTGGAATCCAAATTGGTTTATTATGTTACCTTGGGCATGGTTATAATTGCCCATATTGTATTTATAAGTTGGGTAATATTCTATAGAGGTTGAGGCAAGAGTGTTTTCTTGCTAGTTGTTATCGTATAGAAAGGGAACATAGTTATGACTATGTCTGATTCAACTTCCATGTGGATAGCATGTGAGTTACTGCAAGCTCCCAAATGAGAGGGAAGCTTAGTGTTGAGTATCTCTATGGAACATGTCCTGAGAATGGCAGTAAGATCCTTGGGATAAGAATATGGAAGTCTATATATCCATGTGCATGTATGACATGGAAAGGGTGCAATAAATGAGCTTGCATGATGTATGTTTGGGCTAGGTGTGCATGGATTTAATAAATTATGAAGCTTATTGATATGAAGCATGATATTAATACCAACTAGGTATGAATTATATTAAATGTGCAAGTGACACATACGTATGATGTAAGAATATATGTATAGTAAAGGCACAATATGGCTTCCTTGATGAGTGATATGTAAGGAAAGAATTACACTTGGCAAGATTGAATGAATACCATGGATGCATGGACGACTCTATTATGAGGATTCATGAAATATTGGTTTTGAATGATAGCTTGAGGGGAATGTGTTACATTCCCTCGGGAAAGTCTAGTATAAACAAATGAAAGAGTAAATGAGAAAGGATGCATTGTTTTCATGACAAAAGGCAAAATGATTAAGCCTTTGAGGACTGCATGAGAACAATTGTGAACAATCATAAGTTAAATGATTTATGATTATGCATATGGTTAAGTGCATCATGGATGTAAGTTAGCAAAACAAGGAATATGTGTGGACAAATAATCTGATTGCATAACAAAGATTCATGTTTATATTCCTTATGGAATATTTGGTAAACAATCAAAGCTAACTTAAGGTTGAGTCCATCACATATAGAGAAGGGTATGCAATAAGGAAGTTGCATGCTGAAGGAGTTCCATGTGGAAGAACTATGTGACGACTTTGTCAGGAGAACGAAGTCACCACCTTAATGATTGTTGAGAATTGAGTAGTGGGATACAAGCCTATTTATATAAGAATATTGGATTACATTCTAAATATATATATATATGGGTGGAAAACTAACCCATGAGTATAGACCATTCTGATAACCGAATGGTAATGTGCAATGTGCATAGGGTCATGGCTCATTATGAACAAAAGGTTTTCTATTAAAGCATGTTGATGTATCCTAAGAGTTAGGGTGAGCCTAACCAAGGTTGTTCAAGGAAACGAACAAGAACATCACAATAAGAAGTAGATTTCATAAGCAAGGAAGAACAAAAGGAGGAACACTTTTCTCACCCTAAGAACTATGGATTGTTTAACAAAGTCGTAGGCTTAAAGAACAATTGTGGAAACGAGTACAGGTTGAGAAAGGAGAATAAGTAAGTAAGTAAGTTTAAATGAATAGGCTTGGTTGAAGCCATATTAAACAAAGGCAGTGAGGCCTTGGAAAATAACCCAGTTGGACTGAAGGTCCCAGGCTGTGTAGATGGAGTTGGGGAAAAGGGAAGAGCCTTAACTCCTTTCTCGTTGTATATTATTTTTTTCTTTGGCACGAGAAAGTTGGTATGCTTATGAGAGTAAAGTTTTTGACACCATAATGATTATGGTTGTATGATTGAGGAAACAATTGATAATTGCTTGTGTTTCACTCATGGAATCCTTAAGGATAATGTGATGAGGTGCATAGACATATGCTAAGAGATATATGAAAATTGTTTTATTGATTTAAAAGCTATGATACTTGCATTTTTATTTTACATGATGAATAACATATTTATGGTGTATTTCATGTGTAGAAAGAAATTGGAACTGTTGAGGAAGACAGTTGCCAATTATGAACAATCTCAAGCAAAGGACGACTATGTGAAGGTGGTTTTCAAAAGATTGTTGAATGGGATTTAAAAGTCCCCATAAAGAACCATTAATGAGGTACTATCAGAAAGGGTGCTAGCAACTAGAACAGGTATAAAAATTTCCATACCTATGTGGCATAAGGTATAAAGGAATTTGGTAAGAATCTCTTCTGAAAAGATTCCATTATCCTAAAGATATGCAAATAATTGTGAGTGGTTGTTGTATGCTAGTGCTACCCAAGCGAGGTAAGATTCAAGAAAGAAGAATATGAAAAATAGACAGAGGAAGTCTATGCCATTCAAGAATGAGTTATAATCCTTGCAATAAAATGCATGAGTAAAGAGTACCATAGGTACAATGACCAATCTAGGGAGATTGGGGAGTAAAGGTGCTCATAGTTAGCACATTACATGGAATTTATTTGAGGAAATGTAGGTTTGCATAAAGGGAAGACAACGGATTTCCCATTGAGGAAGGAGGGTCTTCCAATATTTTATTTACATTGTATAGGTGTTAAAGAAAAGAGAAAATTGGGTGGCCATGATTGTTGACACCCTGGTTACTAATGAAGGAAGAATGCTTGGGTGCATTCAAGAACATTTAGTTTCATGTGTGTTGATTTGGAATTGTGATCATCCTGTAGCAGGAAGCATAGTCCCTTTGTAAGAGTGAACGAGAAGGAATAAGCCATATGGTGAAGAGGTTGGTTAAACTCCAACACACCATATCAGAGTACTTGTCACCAAGTGTGGCATCTTGAAAATAAATGCAAAATGTGGCCATGAATATTGGAACATTGATTAAAGTAATTTAATATTTGAATTGCATTTGGAAAATTTAGTATGTTGAAAGGATTCTTACATAAATAATAATGCTTCCATTTTTCTTTGTACCCTTGAATATATGAAAATGACTTGGACTATTAGCATGCATCGTTTGAAAATATAATGTGCATGAAAACTAACAATTTGTTTAGTTGAGCAATGCTAAAGTTGCAGGAGGAAAAAGGGTCTTAGATATGGTAGTGTTGTAAGCCCATAAGAAAGACCAATTTCCTATTGGGATAAATTGCTATAGGAAGGAAAGTCCCATATGTGTGAATCTGGTTCCTGTGAGGAATAGATCTGAAAATAAATGGGGAATGTGGAAATCTGTGGGTAACAGATTTGCAAGAAAATTCTAAATTTGAAATTGATGATAATTTCTCATAATTTTGTATACTTGTGATACAGGTGAGATGAAAAATATATGTCTAGGGAGGATAGATGAAGGTTTACAATCCAAAAAGCGTGAAAGATGTTATTGTTGAGACATGAGAATCTTGTGGTAAACCATGATCACCTAGAATATGTTGTGTTGTGGCAACACAAGCCAGAGGGATGCCTCGGCAAAGAAAGTTTGAGGGATGCCTTGACTGTAAGGCTCAATGAAGTCTCTGAAATTATTCTTTTCTCATAAATCCTTGGCAAGGCAAGATGGATCGCCCAAGGAACTGTATAGCAGAGAAGGGGATGCTTGAGCCTAGGCCTGGAAGGTGAGTGATCATAAGGAAGAGGAGACTCTGATAATTCTTATAAACTATTGATTGGGATCATGCACACAATGGGTATGTCTAGGAAAAACAATGCACCAAGAAAAACAAGATAGCCATGTGGATACAAATCCATGAACTGCACAGATGAGTATTGTGCTAAGTTATGAAATTTTCTTGAATTTTATGCAATAGTAAAATGTTTACACATGAAAGTTGTGATTAATATGATTTTTGTCCAAGATTATTGAAGATGGGTGATGAAGGCCAAGAGTCTGAAAAGGACCTGACCAAGAAAGAGGGTTAATACTTTTGAAGCAGTTGAATAAGAAAGGCATGACAGGTGTTACTAAGAAACAACACAGAGGAAGATGTTCCTTTCTAAGGGGGAGGGGATTGTAATACTCATGTTTCTCCAACTTGTAATTAATCATTAATCATGATCACCATGATATGGCATGGGAACAATGTAAATGTATTATTTATATTTCCAATGACTAATTTTGGGGGTAAAGCCTTGAAGTACTACCCATGATATCACTAGAAGAAAGAAAGATGAAATTGTGGAGAAGGTTCATTAGTTCAAATGACCCAAATTCCCTTTGTTGAGATAATAAGCCTCATCTGGATCCCAAGTAAAGGAATCGATTAATGAAGGAAGGAATTTTGGTTGGATAATCAACCACCCCCATGAATGGAAGCATGTTATGACTGAAAAATGTTAGCCCAAAGTACCGCAGGGTCTGGCAAACTAGGCTGACCCAAGTTTCCTTTTGATAGAAGGAACAAGATAGGTCGAGAACCTTCCTGGGAAAATATATACAGAAAATAGAGACAAGGAGAAGACATAGGAGAAGAGGCGTGCACATGAGCTCTGTAGATATCAGGAAAGACACTAGACAAGAATGCATGCACAGAGGGGAACGCACAACTTGAACATGTAGAAGAAAAGAGGAAGGTTGTGATATTGATGTTGGAGAAGCATCTGATAAACCTCGTAGGGATGTTGTGACAAAGAGAAGGTCTCTGAGAAATGGCATAGTTCCCTAGTGATATCATGGCTCAGCACGGGGATGGCCAGAGTGTTAATAATGAATGTCTCTAAGCCTATGGTTGGGTGGAAAGGCGAACACCCACAGTCAGTTAGTTGGCTACAATCTAAAATAGATAAGTATTCTCGTACCCTGTATATTTGAGTTGTAACTGTAAAATAAAGTTGGATATCTTGTGAATGTTTCAAGGATGTGCATGTAAAATCTTTTACTTGATTGTGAATTTAAGCAAGTAAGGAACTATATGGTTTATACGCATAAATTCTCAAGCCCTTTAGCGGCTCAAGTTTAAGCAAATGAACTGTGAGTTCGTCGACCTTCAGCTTTGTTTCCTGTATGTATTTAAACATTCTCAGTTGTTTTGAGTCTCCTGGGAGAAGGAGTTTGTTAAGCTCAAGATAAAGAGCGCAAAGCACATGCCAACACCTAAGTCTTTTAGAATGGATGAAGCTCGGGAATGATAGAAAGATTTAAGTCTCTAAAGGGAAGATCCTTTCTTTTGGAAGATGAGCGGATGAGATTCAAGGTTCCAAGGTCTGTCACGACTGTTGGATCTAGAGAAGGAGCACAGGTGTTAACCCCTCGACTCATTCAGTCTTTGTGATTTCAGTAAATTTTGGTATTCATCGTAAGGGAGACAGATCCCAAGAAGTCTCGAAGCCCTAATTTAATCTGGGTCATATATCTGAGGATGCCAAGGAACTATTCCAACCGTCGTATCTATGATATATTCAGTCCAGCATTGACCATTTCAGGAGTTCGGAGGATTTGGGGTGTAGTATCATAGAGGTACATTCAACGTAGAATGTCGAATGTCGATGTTCAATGTAGAACATTGAACGCAGAATTTCGATGTTCAACGTAGAGTGTCAAACATCTATCGTCAAATGGTCGAGGCCACGTGGAGATATTTCGGGACTTCAGGGAGTATGCATGCATTAAGGAAAAAGAGGGGGTGACATGGACCCATGATCAATGTGCCACATGTCACCTGTATTTATGCATTTCACAAACCCTATAGATCCATTGACACATGACACATGTCACCCACTGAAGGAGCCATGTGTCCTCTTTGCCTTACCACGTGTCATCTATAGTAATTATTGTTTCATCCACGTGGTAGGAGATCTTGTAGTCCAGAGACTCAGAACTCAAGAGGAACTTGGACGAGATTCATTAAAGTGTGAAGGATCCAAAAATCATGAACAACAGAGTCCATCTCAACCTTCCATCATTAAAGACATGTGTCATCAAATATTATAATTAGGATACTAGACACTCCAGAGAATTCGAGGGTGTGACACTTCCAAAAATCTCAAGCGTTGAATCAGAGAAGTGATGTGAGTCATGGATCTGAGAACCGTTCAAGATCCTCCCTGGCCATCAAATCTAGATTGTGGTCATCCCGGTGCTGACCAACTCTGGGAGAAATAGGGAGTTTGCATAGTGAAACTCTTGAACGTCGAACCTCTGAAGTAATGGGAGTCGTAGATCGAGGGATCTACGTGCATAGATCTTGACCATGAGATTGGAGGAACATTAGAATCTTGTGTTAGGGGTTGACGTGGCTCATTGATGTCACCTGGGGTGATGTAGACCCACGATTGAGGTGCCACATGTCACTTGTATATGAATGTTTTGCAGACCCCTAGGCCAATTAGAATGTGGTGCATTTCACCCCATGACGAGGACACATGTCACCCTTGGCCCTCATCGTGTGTTAGTCCCTGGTACATGTCTTCCTGGCCACATGAATGGTGAAGTACAGGGACTCTGCGACTCCGAAGGATTTGGAATAATGTGGTGCAGAAATGCCTGAAGGTCGGAGCCATGTGGCAAGCCCATGGGACTTCAAAAGAAAATTACTCTGGTAGATTTGGGTCATTAAACTATGCACACCCAAAAGTGTCGAATGCCAAATTTTACCTTAGACACGTGCATTCCCAAGGATAAGGATCCATTGTCGATTAATGGTGGATGGATCTCTACCATAGACCTAGGAGCGTGGGGAGATTCGGGATATCGAATAATTTGGGGTGATATGAATGAGTCAGATCCACGTAGATGCCACGTGGACCATAAATATTAACCCCCGAAGAAATTTGAAAGAGCAGAATTCAATGGAGATAGCAGGACTAATATTTGAGATGGACTAGGAAAATGAAATTTTGATGCCCCGTTCCTTAAAAATCCATTTAAGGGGTTGGGTGTGTTACAAATGGAAGCCAAAGGATATTTTTTCTTTTGATGGCAGCATGAATGATCTGGATTATTTTGATAATGATATGAAGGAAATATAACCGAGATATAACAATGAAATACACAAAAATATAGAAGAGAACACAGAAAGACAGTGAAACCTGATTTCTATTACTGAATAAGATATAAAAACATTGTAGAACACAAACTGGAAAAATGGGGTAGCTTATCTCTAAAAAGAAAGAGATGTTGGCTACACTTCATTCACAAGAAGCTTTACATCACACTCCATTGCATCC
>SNQJ01S0006213.1:452685-462764 GCA_010110895.2 Picea sitchensis
CTCCACAATATGTTCAAAATGGGAACAAAAGGATACTACAACCACTACAGTCTCGGCCCAAGCACCTTCTATCCACCAGAAGCAGGTCGACAATGTTGCAGCAAAGCAAAAAGATTCCTTCTACACACAGTCATCTTATGTAGCTAGACTGGTTAAAAAGGTCCAACCCTTCCAGCCACAGGTTCGTGATGACCTTCAACAAACCAAGCAGTGCAACATCTCTAGCAAGGCAAACATCTCACCAAGATTCAGATTCAACAATCGCTTTTCCCTCTCGCCCGCAAAATCAACGCAATGGAGACCATTGCTTCCTAAGGAGGGAGGATTGATCCANCTCCAACTAACCCAAAACATGTTTCTGGCAATTTTGGTAATTTACTATTTTTAGCAGTTTTTAACTTCCGGGGCCATTTTGAGGCCCTAAATGATGTTTTTTGAGATCAGTGTTTTTCATTCACAATGTCTCGAAGGCGAGTGAAGAGGATACACACTGCTCGACTCAAAATATAAACTTACAAACTCTTTCTCTCTCTCTGTCGTGTCCCAAATGAGATCCTGAGAGCTTTATCCATACAAATTCTAGCAGGTTACCGGTATCAAGAAACAGGCATCTGTCGGTAATAAAGTAGATTCCTTCAAGTGGATGGGGAAACTGGTGGACTCTAGTTGTTATCTCATCCCTCCGAGGCTCGGCCATACGGGGACCCATACCAACTTTTACGGAATGACTCGAGACAAAGGAGAATATTCCTAGTACATAGCGGATTTTCAAATGATACCACTAGATTATTTGGATTACAAAGTGGATTTCTACAGGAACCCACAGAACTGATGGGACACCACTATCAGCCTGCTATACATGAAATTGAAATAATTACAATAGAGACATTTTCATGGCTCATGGCCCATCATGCTTCCATCCAATTGTTGATGTTATGTTCAGCAATGGAATCAAATGAGTCACCGATGTCGTAGTTGAAGTGACTACTGGGAGGTGATCCATGGATATCTAAAAAAGGTGGAAGTCCACTAAAAAATTTGTAGAATGATGATCCTTACATTGCAAGGATGATTTCATCTTTTGGTACGCAGAGGTCTCCATAGAATTCACTGGTTGCCTTGTAAGTCTGAGGATTTGGTGTATTGGAATTTTCATAAATTAGCTCACTGCCTTGAAAGGATAATTAAAAACAAACCATGAATTGTAGTGTGTTTCTTCCTCAACTTCTACATGTAACCATTTCCTGAAAACATCTTTGCTTCTACCAAATAACTGTATGTCTCTAGGAAAATAGGTCTATAGTAACAAATACAACCAACCAGACCACCAATATAGATAATCTCTAAATGTTGAACAATCAAAGAGTATCCAACAAGAGCCATCGAACTTGGTCTGAGACATTATTGCACAATAGTCTGCATATGAGATATCTAGAGAATAGATATAGATATACACTTGTCCTTGGAAAGGACCTCCAGTGATTATTCCTCTAGTTATGTTCTGACTTGTTCTGAAATAACTTATAAAAGATCTTAGATGATTCTTTGATTGTACCCAGCTATTCAAAATATTTATACATGATGGAATAGATTTAATGCAGCACTCTAGACACTCGAAACAATAACAATATTTACAATTATTACATACAAGTATCCATTTGAATCCAGGTGGAGCATCTGGTATGCTTAAGGAGGATGAAGCCATTTTATGGTTTTATCTTTAGCTTCTCTGGTGAGCAGATCAACCATGCAATTATCTTTCCCTGGCTTATAATGGATGTCAAAGTCAAATCCATCCAGTCATAAGCTCCATCTGAGAAATCTATTATTTCCCTATTCCAGAAGTCTTTGATTAGTCAGCACACCTTTCATATGCTTTAAATCAGGTCTGAAAATAAAATGAATAGGTTTTAAAAACAATCTAAACTTCTTAATCCCATTTTTTACAGCTAATATTTCTTTATGGGATGAAGGATATTTAGATTCTGTCTCACTGAAACATCCAGAAGAATATATATAGACTTCTTCCATCTTTGGTCCATTCTTCTGAAGCAATACAACTGCCCACATATCATTAGAAGCATCTATCTCTAAGATGAGCTGTAATGAAATATCTGGAAGATATAACTTTGGCAGGTTCTGGATTTTCTGTTTTATTACTTGAACAATTGTTGTCATATTATTATTCCAAGGTATTACCTTACTCGGGCGCTTCTAAAGTATCCTTACATCTTTAGCCTGGTTTTCATAGAACTGTCTAATATAACTTAGACAACCTAGGAATCTTTGCAACTGTTTTTGATCCAGAATCTCATCTGGAAATTTAGAGAGTTTCTTCAACACATGTTCTTGTAACTCAACTACTCCTTTGGAAAGAATAAGTCCTAAATATTAAATTCTTGTCTGAGCCCAACAAATCTTAGACTTGCTTAAAACCAAACCATGACAGAACAATAGATCATATATTGTCTTAAAGTGTTGTACATGAGATTTAGTATCATAAGAACAAACAAGAAGATCATCTATATATAAAATTACAAAATTCAAATGTTTAAAGATATCGTCCATCCTTTTTTGGAATTCTGAGGGTGCATTTTTCATTCCAAAAGGCATGACTCTCTATTGGTATTGTCCATTAGGTACAACAAAAGTTGTTTTGTACTTGTCTTTAGGAACTATCCTTATTTGCCAGAATCCACTCTTTAGATAAAACTTACTAAAGATGTTGCATTTACCAATCTTAGAGAAAAGCAATTCTTTAGAAGGAAAAGGAAATCTTATAGGAAGTAGAGCTTCATTTAAAGATCTATAATTTATAACCATTTTAGGATTTCCTCGTTTTTGTTTGCTATTTTATTCACATAAAATGCTAGGCAAGCCCAAGGGCTTCTTCTTGGTTCTATTAGATTTCTCTCTAGGAGTTCTTTTATCTCCTGCTGACAATATTCAATTTCTCTGGGAGACATATGGTTGGCTGAGGCCTTTTGTGATTTTGCAACATAATCTTCTCTATAGGGAAGACTGACAAAATATTGTTCCCTTGTCCAGAAAGCATTAGGATGATCTGATGTACAATCTTTTTCTATCTTTTCTTTAACATCCTTAATTGCTTCTAATCCACGTCTTTCTACATTGTTTATTATCTTTTGGATCTGGACTAAATTCTCAACAGTATTTTCTATCAGTGGGAGATATTTCTTTACTACAATCCTTGATTCATAGGAGGACTTACTAGGGACTGTTATAGGTTTTCCAAAAATTGTAACCTATACAAAATTGCTACCTATTGTAAATGGTAAACATCTATTTACAAATCTTGTCCAAGCAAGATATCTACTCCAGTGTCAAAGAAATGAAGATTGACGGCTACCTTTGCTCCTTGTATGATAATTGGAAAGTCAGGGGCAAAAGACTGAATTCAGATCTTAGTCTTATTTACTGCTCTGAAAGAAATGTCAATAGGCTGCCAATAATAAGATGGTATTGCTCCATATTTTGCACGTGAATTCATAGTGCCTGTATCAAGTTGTGCATCTAAAGTATACTACAGATATCTTGAAACTTTTATATCCACAGAAATTACTAGTCTATTTTCAAAACCATTAATTTGATTAGACTCACTAGTTTCAATTTCTATGTCATGACCAAACATTTCTCTTTCCCATTGTTCATCTCTTTTATTCCTGAGAAAGTTCAGTTCTTCCTTTTCCATTTTGATATTTTTCCATAGCTCAGCGATTACTTTTTCTTTTTATTTTATTGGTTCTTCTAGATGCTGAATAGTTTTATCTAGAGAACCATCTTCCTGTTCTTCTTCTCTTATTTCTTTCAGAAAGGTAAATATATTTTTCTCTACCTTATTGCCTTTAGGTTTAGATGAAGTGAAATCAGAATCTTTTGGTGTATAATCTTGAATATTCACCACGCTTGGATGTTGGTGTTGGGCAATTTGAGAAGAGAGAAGAGCAATCTCAGCTTGATATCTTTTTAAAAGTTGAAACTGTACAGGTGTTAACCTGTTCAATTTTTGTTCTAAGATAGACCTCTGATGAAGAAGAGAGGGGAGGTCAAAAAAGGTTGACATCATTTTGATGTCGAGAAAATTCATAGTATCAGTTATTTGTGATTGATCAGAATCAGATTGGTAGTCAATAGTGGGAGTATCAGATTCGCCAGATTCAGTTAGTGATAGAAATTCACCATCTGAACATTCAGAAACCATTTCCCACTTAGGAGGATCATATCCTATTTGGAAGAGATCCATTATCTTCGTTTAAAATTTGGTTTTCTGACAGAAAGGACACTGAGAAGCCCAATGGCCAGGATTTTTACAGATAAAGAAAGTGGTTTTGCTTTCTTGAGTTGGTCTTGGCCTGCGTTTAAAATATGTTTTTCTAGGTCTTTGGGTGTTTTTACTAAATCTTCTAGGAATTTTTTTTGTAAAAGAACTGAATTTGTTTTTCCTAGAGCATTTAAAACAACCACAATCTTTCCTACATGAGTCTTTCTTTTTATTCTGTTTCTGACAACCAAAGTGATATGTTTCAGCAAAAGTATCACAAATACTTGAGTCAAACCCTGATTTCTTTTTAACAGATTTGTTTGTCTGTCTTCTTAGACATTCTTTCTGTAGGGTTGTGACTACATGTTCATGTAATCCTGCTAAAGAAAGTTCTTCTAGACCAATTTCCATGGTTTCTAGTCTTTCTCTAACAAGATCAGGAATTTTTCCAGGCATGGTAGAAATATATTTTCTTGGATATGCCACATTGTTTGGATCATGAGCTTTGTATAAAAGATCCTGCATAGTACATAAAAATGCTACTAGTTAAGAAATATGACATAGTCGTTGATTCATAAACAAGTCTGCATAATAGATTTTGAACATTATCATGATTCATTATTCTTAAATTATCAGCTTCATTGACTCTATCCCACCAGAGTCCAAGGTTTCCAGTGAATCCCCAAGTTAGTCTGAGGGTTAACTCATTCCAGGCAACTTTGTTTCTAAATATCATCTTTTGATTTTTTGCCCAAGCTTGCCATTTCTGAAATATGATCATCATCTCATTACAAAATCTGCAATTCAGATTAGAAACTGGAGTTGGTTCTATGTTTTCTCTGCTAAAAGAAGCATGTTCAGAAGAATTTCCTGGATCAAATGGGACCTTTTTATTGGAACCATATTTAGCATTGCACCATTTCTCCCATGTAGATTGGAAAGGATTTCCTCCTGCATCATCATCAAATGATCTAGGTGCATTGGCTTTTGAGCTTTCAGCTTCATATATCCCTTTTATAAAAGTGACTTGAGGGATAGTCTTTTGATGTTCAGATTTAACTTCTTCTTCTAAAGAAGAGAATTGTGATTTGACTAAGTCTAGTTTTTCTTGTGCTATCAAGACAACTTAGGCTATCCTTAAAAGAACATGATTAGCCATTTCTGTAGCTAGTTGATTCATAGTTAAATGTTTCTGATCTTTGGTAGAAGTAAAATTTGTTCCAAACCATTTGTAAGAAGCTTGCTTTTCTAGCTCATCATATTTGATAGGAGATGAAGGGGCTTTCTCCTTATCATAAGATTCTTTCAGACTATGTATTGCAATCTGAATTGTATCTAATTTCTCTAAAATCTGTACAAGTTGGGATTTGAGAGTCTCTTGATTTTGTTCAAGATTATCAATCTCAGAATGTAGACCATTCATGTGTGATTTGGTATGCATGATGTCTTGTTCCATATCATCCAGATTTTGAGCAAGACAGACAGATTGATAGTTTGCATAATTATGTAACCTCACAACATCTTGAGATTTTTCATCATCTGCTTTTCTATATTGAATAAATTCTAGGTCTTCTACTAAGTTATTTTTGAAAGAGGGAGTATGATTCCCTGGTCCAAGACTTCTTTGTGGTAATGTGGCAGACTTGTCTTTGTCTCCTCTAGGCAAAGTATAGTTTATCATCTTGATAAGAGGGACTGCGACTTCTTGACATTCAGAACAATCAGAATGTTTTCCATTGTGTTCGACTTTGGACTGGTAGGTTCTGAAGTTTTTATAAGAAGATGGAATATGTTTCACTGGAGGTTTACCTGAAGACTCTTCTTGAGAAGGGATGCCCTTTTGGCAGAAATAACAGTTCTCTAAACCCTTTTGGTGAAACACCAAATGATCATCTAATTTGGATCTACTGGAGATTGGTTTATATACAGGGGTTCGGTAAGAAGTGGAAGAAGAAGATGATGTACTTCTTCTAGGATATGAATTTGAAGTACTTGTATTTAAGGAAGACATCTGTCTTTCGAGATCAGGAACTCTTAGACTTTTGGATCTTCCTATTCTCAAAACCTTTCCTCCTTATTCATTTCTATCCATTATCAACTGTTGTGCTTTAGCTGGTGCTATTTTAGATTGTATAGGCTAATAGTCTGCTGACCATTCATCTAGCATTGTTAATTTAGCAAATCCTAAGGTGAGAGGTGTGACATTTCCTAGACCAACCACCAAGATTTCATTTGTTGCGCGTTGGATAAGTTTTGGATTTAAGGCTAGCATTGTGGTAGTTACAGACCTAAGACAGATTATGGTATGTAACTGGGCAATTTCTGAGGATTATGCCATGTCAAAACCAGAAAATTGGACATAACCTTGTAGGAGAGAGGAAATATATGGATCAGTCAACGAAACTTGGAATCTGGGTAACGCTGATGACCAGACTGGTCCATTATGCAGAGGATCTTGGAAGCTTGCGATTATAGCATCTGAAAATTGATTATGAAAAGTTTTAGTTCTTGGATAGATCTTTCCAACGAGCTATTGAGTGCCCCAAACAGAAATCGTGTGCAAAAGTTAAGCCCCTAGGAAGTTGATGTATCAACTACCCCCATCGGGGCCCACAAACCTTTTGGATTTTCATCTTCCAGGGTTAGGGTTTTGGATTTTACTTATGTTAAAAAGGCCCTTAGAGCCTCATTGTAATAGTCATCTTCTCAGGGATGCAAGTAGCCGTCACATCTTTTCTCAGAGATAAGCTACCACCATTCTAGCGAGTCTTTCACTCTGGATTTTATAGTCTCTATACATTTATTTCGTTAATAGAAATCGTGTATTACTGTATATCTATGACTCTTGTTTTATTTCTGCTATATCTCTGTTATATTGTTGTCTCTCTTGCAATATCTCTAAATATTTCTGTGATATATCTCTTCTCTCATTTCGTGACGAAAATAATCTAGATCGGGATATCTTCACACCTTTTAGGTATCCCCTTACCTTCACATCATCCATCATCTTGCTCAAGGCTTATGCAACTAATAGGAAAAGAAAGGGTGATAAATGACATCCTTGTCTTAAGCCCCGAGAAGCATGAAAAAAATTGGAAGGGGAGTAGTTTATGACAACATCAAAATCCATTGATTGAATGCAACCCATTATATAGTTAACAGAAGCCAAATTCATACCCATTTGAAGAAGGATAAAACAAAGGAAATTCTATTTGATTATGTCATATGTCTTAGATAGGTCAAGCCTCAGAATCACTATTGATTGCTTAGACTTCTTAATAGAATGAATGGATTTGTGTGATATGGTCGTCACATCATGAATTTAGCGATGTTGGAGGAAAACAACTTGTTCCTTAGAAATTACAATGCTAAGGATTGGAGTTATTCTAATGGCGATCAACTTGGCCACCAGTTTCTAGATCACATTACAATAAGAGATTGGAAGAAAATCACCAAAGGAAGAATCATATTAATTTTTCAAGATTAGAGCGATAAAAGTTGAGTTTAAAGATCCCAACATCTTCCTCGGTCTTTGATATTCTCTCGCAACATTCAGCAAATCCTTTTTTAATAGATCATAGAACCCAATGTAGAATTCTATTGTAATAACATTCAGGTCAGGGCTCTTTCCTTTCAACATGGAGGAGATAGTGGAGAGGAATTCTTCCTCCAAGATCTCTTCTTCAAGGGATTGATTCATTTCATCTATAATTGATCAGGGGAATTTGGTGATAATTTGAAGGATCTCCTAAATATGACATCTCGACAGCTCTAAGAATAGGGCCTTGAAGTTTCCAACCCGTTCATTATCCTTATATCTGAAATATATCATTACCGCCACCCCCCCTCCTAATTATTGATTTTCCATATGGTATTTATGTTCTTACAATGATTGGCGAAATGGTGAAAGAACTTGGTATTGTTGTCTCCTTCATGGATCCAGAGGAAACGACTCTTAAGACACCAAGCTACCTCTTCCTTCTTTAGGAGATCCTAATGGGTAGATTATAAAGATATCAAATTGGCAATTTCTTCATCTGTGAAGATTCCAAAAGAATTGTCATCAAATAACTTTTTTGTCCCAAGCTTTGTTTCCTTTAAAAGATCTTGGGATTTCTCTTTGAAAGAGAAGTACCAATTATTCGTTATGAATTTCACTACAGATATGTTTTCCGCAAATGACTGCATAAAATAGGAAGAAGAGTGAGAACTAAGAGGCTCCCACATTTCCTTGATCATCTTTTCCTTGATCATCTTTTTGTAGTCTTCTTCTAAGAGCCACGTATAATTGAACCTAAAAGGAGCGACTGGTTTTACATGTTCATATTCCAATTTCAACAAAATTGGTAGATGGTTAGAAAGACTGCCAAAGCCCATCCATTGTTTCATAAAGAAATGACTTTCGAGCAAATCTTCAAACACAAGGAAATGATCAAGTCTCTTTTATATATCCTCTTCATTACTTTTGAAATTCCACTAAGTTGGGACAAGCTTAGAGGGCTCGACATCTACTTATTTATTTATTTTCAAAAAAAAAATTGAAAAATCCCCCGAGCGTTATCATGTCTTGGGTGGGACCCCCAAAATTCTCAAATCAAAAGAGTGAGGTTTAAATTTCCTCCTATGAGAGTGAAGGGGTCACTCGAAGCTCTATACTCAACCAATTTCTCCCAATATGACTTCTTGTCCAAATAAGGGCCATACACATTTAAAATATTCAAAGAAATACCCAACTTCTTTATTTCCAAATAAACCATTATTTTTTAAGTAAGAGTATACGTAGAGAGAGCCCCAAGAACCGGGCTCCATGCAGAAATTAAACTTCTCGAAAACTCATCGACGTCCAAATAACAAAAGGACCAATGTTTTAAGCAAGGTTCGAAAGCGGCTCGAGATTTTGAACCTACAACCATAGTTTCCTAAATTAGTATAGCATCTGGATTGTGGGCTCTCATGAGCCTTTTGAGGGAATACATTTTGCGAGCACCCCCTACCCCCCTAGAATTGAAAGAGAGCACAATCATGGTGGAGAATTTTTTAGGGCTTTCCCCACTCCAAGGGCCCTAGGAATGGTTGTTTGTTTTCCTTTTATGATATATTACACAGCCTTCTGTTGGGATTTTAAGAGATGAAACTTCCTCCCCACCTAAGTTTCATGGGAAAAATTGAAAGCAAGGCCTCCTTAAGAGGAAGAATCTTCTTTAATTTTAACTTTGGATATCAGGGCATAATTCTTTAAGGGATGATCCTTACAAGATTTTAACTTCAAATATGAGCTAGGAGAGGGTCTTTTGCACGTTCAAACCCCCTTGGTTTATCCAGCATCGAAATAGAAATAGTATTCAAAGACAGATTAATTGGGGAAGTGGGAGGACTACTAGAGCTAGTTGGGACCTAGGAAGTGGGGAAACATATAAGTGAGGGGAGGGCATCTTCAGTAACACCTTGTCTTAAACAGGAGGGCCTTGCTACATTGGACTTGGATGTGTCCCACTTCATGACACACATAACAACGGAGTGGAATTCTCCAATAGCCGATTTTTTGTGACTAGAATATATCCCCCATTACCAGTTCTATTTCATCCAACAAACCATCACACAAATCTACTTGAACATACATCGAAGTCCATATCCTCTCCACCTTAGCCTCCCAGATCAATAATAGGCCAACGAATCGCCCAATTTTACTAGCAATAGAGGTTAGTACTTATTCTCTCCATAAAACTAAGAGGAGACCTAATAATATCGCTCAAAACTTCTATACTTCAGTCAGCTCCGTGGATGGATCAAAATCCAC
>SNQJ01S0006214.1:5445-38336 GCA_010110895.2 Picea sitchensis
AAAGTAGGAGACATAGGGTAAAAAGCGAAAAGGAATCAGCATTTAGGAGTTACTAAAAAACTGAAGCTTCATTTTAGGAGTGTTATTAAAAGCAAGAGAGGGGATCTAGGAACCCTAGGAGTGATTTTAGGAGCGAATTTAGGGGGAGTGAGGGAAATGAGTCTATTATTTAAATTAAAGTAATTTAAATTGGAGAAACATGGGGGATGAGGGACACTTGGACGGCGGAGAATGTTTAGAGGTTTGTCATTAAAAATTAATTTAATAATAATTTAGGAAAGTAGGTGGGTCTCATTTTTCTATAAAAGAAGGGGAAAAGAAGGAAGAGGGGAGGAACGGTTAGCGTAACATTACCCTGCCGAATTTTGGCTTGACGGGTTTCTTGTGAGGAGTTGGGTTATCTCAGCTGTGTTGGAGTGGTAGCTCAGCCGTGGAGGCGAGATGAGACGCTAGTCTATCTCTGGTTCTTGTGTGGCCCCTTTGTGGCTCGGGGGGCTAAGGGGGAAGCAGAGTACCCCTAGCGTTTGGCTGAGAGGTACCGGTGAGCTTTCTGCGGTCGGCGAGCGGGAGCGGCAAGGAGGGCAGACACAGCATGGAGCACAGGACGTCTCCAAAGCGGGCGAGTGGCTAAGGTATGATTTTAATTCTGGCAAAATTGTTTAGAAATGGTTAGTGTTAAATTGCTTCTGGCGATTCATCTTGTTAATGGTTCTGGAAAAAAAAGCAAATTTTTTTATCTCGGGAATACCTCCTTTAATTCAATTTTACCTCTGGCAAATTGTTTATCATCTGGCGAATCAATTTAACCCAGCATTTCAATTTATTTTTGTCAAATTCGTTACCTTCCGGCAATGCATCGGGGCGTTATTGGTCTGCGTTTTAACGGTTTCATGAACTGCGTCTTTTTCATTTTGTTGGGCATTTTTTTTGTAACTGCAATCTATGGGCAATCTGAACGCCACTTGAAGCTTTGTACTTTTCATTTTTTTT
The DNA here is from genome assembly GCA_010110895.2 of Picea sitchensis. NCBI lineage: Eukaryota > Viridiplantae > Streptophyta > Pinopsida > Pinales > Pinaceae > Picea > Picea sitchensis. The sequence continues at coordinate 6,436 of SNQJ01S0006214.1, forward strand.
ATTTGGGGGTCTACGTACTCGCCCAGACATATTTGTTTTTCATTTTTTTATTGGGGTCTGCGTTTTTTTTTTAAATACTCTACGTTCTTTAATGATCAGCGTTCTTAATGATTTTGGGCGTTTTTAAAATTATGTTGGGCGTATTCATCTTACCCCATGGGCAATTCAGGTGTTGGGCATTTTTATTGCACATTATGAGAAATTCTTACGCTGGGTCTTTATTTAAATACGGGGGACGATTTCATTTTACACAGTGAGCATATTTTACAGTGGTCATTGATCATGTACAGTGGGCGTTTGCACTATTACTGGGCGATTGGGCAACTGTAGGTTGGGCGTTATGCACAATTATCTTGGGCGTTTCGTTTACAACTGATCTGGGGAGTTTTTGCCACTGTTTGTTGGGCGTTCCATTGATGCATTGGGAGTTTTTTTAAACCTGCGTGTTAGATGTTTAATGATTGTGTGTGACTGATGCATGGGGCATTTCTAAATTGTGTGTTAATGTTTAAAGATCTGCATTATTAACTGATGCCTTGGGCGTTCCTTAAATCTGTCTTTCAGAGCTTTCAATGGTCTGCGTTTTTATTTACATACAATGACAATGATGTTACTGGGCGATTGTTATGTACAGTGGGCAAAATTTGATTGGGTGCTATTTCACACCGTGGCAAGTATTGAATGGGAGATTTAAGTGGTCTGTGGCCATTGGCATACCTTTGTCTGTGTTTATTGGCTGTGGTTGCATGGACTGTGTGAAATAGGCCGTGTTTAATGGTTACTAATCTGTGCATTGAATGATCTGCGTTTTTGTTCCCAATCTAGTTTAGGTTTGCTTGAGAGTAATAAAATGCCTCCATTCACCAGTTGGTTCCAGCTATAATGACCACTCTTGGTTGGAATATAGAGATATCCCTATTTATAAAAATTTACAGAAATCCTACGGTCCAGGCAGCTTGAGCCCAACGGTGAACCTACGATTTACCTACAGCTTGAGCCCAACGGTGAACCTACGATTTACCTACTTACTTTTATCACCGTTGGATTAACTTGTACTTATTATATTTTCTTGTTTACATTGATATCCCATATATTAGATATATTTGTACTACGATAATGAGACACGGTGGTGGCATTGAGTGGTAAAGTTCCTGAATTACCTTGTCTTCCTTAAATTTGATGTAGTTTATAATTATGATGTCATCCTGAATTACCTTTAAGCGTTGCCCTATTTTAACATTTGAATATTATAATATGTGTGTCATTCCACTATGATGTTACCATGTCACTCATAAAAGGATTGATTTTTATCCTTATAGGTCATCCTTAAATGATATTGCCTTTAACCATTGTCATGCTCAAACATTGTATTTTATATGGGGTCATTGATCGTGATGCTACCTTATTACTTTTAGTTACAATATGATGTTAGTCTTGTGTAGTTACAAATAGTGTAAGGATTGTCCTCTCATTTAAAATAACAGAATGACATATTTACATTATATAAGTATTTCTAAAGTTCTTAAACATGGTAGTAACATGGTTATTATTATCTAGCTGCAACTACGGTTACAAAGTTAATATGGTCATTACAGAATGCCAGCTTTACTTTAATTCAACGCTTTAATTAGTTATAGAAGGTGGTAGTTAACATTTAATATTACAGGTGGTAATGAATAATTAAAAAGTGTACTCATAGAATGCAGTCATCAGACTACATCTAAATGCCACATGTGTATTCAAAGGTGTCATAGCATTGAAACCAAATGAGAAATAAAAATATCTTTTCACCATATTGAATTGAATTCACATTGAAAAAGATTGAACTCAGTTTAATTCTGAATCACTTCCTTTCCTTGTATTAAAACAACAACTTCATCAATGGAAATTTCATTTACTAGTACTTGATCTGATGCCAATGATAATACATGGAAAACAATCTAGTTAATAAAATATTTATTCTTCTTATTGGCTCTTGTAGTATTGTAAACATTTTGCCAATTGGTCTTTTTCTAGATGTTTACCGTAATCAAATAATATTTAAAGTCAAGGTCTGTTAACTAGATGGGTATTTTAGAATATAAAGGTGAGGATAGGGTTTTATTGTTAATAATGTCCTAAGTTGTGTTAGCAAGGTGTAAGGGTATGGTTTAGAATGTTGTCACTGTAACACGTAAGGAAAGTCCTTGAAAAATGGCTCATAAGTTTGTAATTATAATAGGTTGTTGAATATGTAATTGTATTGTTCTTGCCTATAATTAAATTGAAATGTTAGAGTGGATATCAGCTGGAATGAATGATCATTTTTTTTATTGCAATGTTATGGTAATTAAAAATGTAATGACATGGTCATCTTACTGCAATGATAGTGTAAATTATGGTTATCGATAAGCATACATGGTGAATGTCCTGGATTAAAGTACAATAAAATACTCGGAGTTAGCAATTGAGGGTTGTTGTTCCTTTAAATAATGTTGAACTTGGGTTTTGTTGTCGGAGTCCTCTTATCACGCGCCATCCGTAAGGGGCGTTTTTGTTCTTCTTTTTTACGTTGTACTTGATTGTATTCAGTTAGTTGCTTGGTGTGTTGTGTTGGGTGGAATGTAGACACCTCCATGTTCCTCAGAACAGTCGCCAACCCTGAGACCTTAAATGGTTAAAATCGATGGGAACCTGGGCTTGAGCGTTGCTTATGTGTCTTGGAGGTCCTAACCATTGCAGGGTAGGACGGGTGGGAGGTCAGTCGTAATTAGCAGTCAGTTTTACTTTGTCGTGTGATCATCATTTATGCTTGTGGTTATGTGTCATGCGTCCTGGTCATCTTCTTATGTTCATCCTGGTTGCATCGTATTCGTCGTCGGGTGGCGACGCAAAGTCGAATGGGTTGTTTTTGTTTCCTTGTACACACGCACACACACACTTTTAAAAAACAAAAAAAATAAAATTGCACCTGTCACTAGAATGGTTGTCGTAACGAGGAGGTCACTACATAAGTAGGCGTCCTTAAAGTTTGATGTAGAGTTCCTTCCTCATCTTTTTAACTCCTTCAATTTTGAGGTGGAGTTTCTTCCTTATCTTCTAAACTCTCTAAACCCTCCTCATGAGATCTATCATGTACTTATTATTGATTTTATAGTTCAAATTTCTTGATCTTAGGTGGTAGTTGGACCACTAACATCTTCTGATCCTATTTTGGTTGCACTGATATGGGAGAAAGATTAACTTCCTTGAAATAACATCCATGATATAAAAAACAAATTCATCCATAAGAACCCAAATATTGTACCCTTTCACACCAATTCTATATCCAATGAATATATATTTGATATCCTTGTTATATAACTTCAATTTATTATTTTTAGGCATATGAGCATATGCCTGACAACCAAAAACATGAAAATGTTGAAATGTGGGATTCTTTCCTATACAAACCTCCAAAGGAATCTTATCTATAAGATTTTATGTGGGAGACTTATTAATCAAGTAACTTGCAATAACAATTGATTCTTCCTATAACTTCTTCTCTATGCTAGATCAACAAAGAATATTCCTAACTCTCTCCATCAATGTTATGTTCATCCATTCTACAACTCCATTTTGTCGAGGTTTATATGGTTTTTCCTTATTTCTTTCACTCCCATTCTATTTACAAAACTTATCAAACTCTACAGAAAAAAAACTTCTCACTGTTATCAATCCTCAACACCTTAATATTCCTACTAGTCTTGTTTTCCAAGAGAGATTTAAATTCCTCATACTAACTAAATACCTAATATTTAATTATAATAAACTATACCCATGTCCTTCTAGAATGATTATGAATGAATGACACACAATAAAAATAATTAGAAATCAATGGAAATTTAATAAGAACAAATACGTCCAAATGAATTAAGTCCAATAACTCAAAATATTTTGAATAAATAAAATAAAATTGAACACGGTTTTATTTTCCATATATGCAATGAAAAAATCAATATCAAGAGAAAAAGCATTCAATCCATCAACAATATTTTTGTTTTTCAAGGCTCATAGGCCCTTCTCACCTATATGGCCCAATATTTGGTTTCATATCATTGTTTTATCTATAGGTAACTTTCTTTCTAAAGAAATTTCTTATTTAGGTACATAGAAAGCATGATTATCATAAGTAGATATAGGTTTTGAGTGTATATTCTATAGACCTCTTTGATATAGAAATTAAAGAACTATTACATTGACCAGTTCATGAATCAAGCTTCAATAGAGTGCCCACATAAGAATCCTTAATGAGAACATATATCCTTGTACCATCCTACACCCTTTGTGAGAGAAAAAAACTTGCACACCTACATCATTAAGTTTTATTAATGATAGTTGGTTACACACCAAACCCAGAATGTGCAAAAATCTACTCATCCCCTTCACTCTACCATTAGTGTATACCATCTCACCATCATATTTATTATATATTGAAAACCATTCCCAATGAGAAGTCATATTGAATGAAGCTTCAAAATCTATCAAGCATGCACTTTGGATTGCGCGGGTTTCCAAATATTCAACAAAGACATCTCTACCATCATATTGAGAATAGTTTTATACTTATCATTAGAATCCTTTTCTTCCTTCTTATTCTTCTTTTCTCTTCCTTGCAATCTCTTTTGAAATTTCCATCCTTGCTGCTATTCCAACATTTTTCCTTGGAATTTCCAGGACACATATGTTTCCCATGGGATTTTGATATACCATTTTCTCTCTTATTTCCTTTTCCCTTTGATATTACTCAAACAACCAAGTCCTCCTTTGTGGATTTATAATATACCACCTCACCTTATCTAAGAGTAAAGTATCTATAATCTCATCAAACACCATGGTATTTAGAGTTCTTCCAATGGTCATTACCATATTTTCCCATGAATATGGAAAGGAACACAAAATGGTTATTTAATGGTCCTCCTCATACATGTTCACTCCAATTTATATCAATTAGATTACAATGATATTGAGTGCACTGAGCGTCTCAGCTACAAAATCACCATCATCTATTCTCAAAGTGAACATTTTTTTATGTGGAATTGTTTTTATTAACAAAGGATTTAACTTGGTACAAATTGCCCAAATTATTTCAAAGAGTTTTCATAGTTTTACTTTATAAACATTTAATAATTTTGAGACACCCAAATAGATCCTATCAATGCTTCTAACCTTTCTCTCCAAATCCATCCACTCTTCGTCTTTCATACTAGTGGATTTGATTCTATATGTTGCAGCCCATAAATCTTGATATACAAGAAGATCCTCCATCTTCATCTTCCACAACTCAAAGTTAGTGCTATTAAACTTCTCTATTTCTAATCTACACATGTTTTCCATTTCCTTGCAATAATATTTCCTTCTAGAGAACCTCCCACTCAAATGAATATTAGATTAAAAAAAATTTGTCCCTAACACATTAGATCCAAGGTGATTAGGCTCTTATACCAAACACAATGAAGTAGAGGTGTGAAATGCACTTCCTACTCTAATAAATAAGAGAATAATATGTATAAATTAAATAATCATAGTTGTAGTAATAAGCAACATAGAAACATACAACCATTAGACAATGATTTCTTGGGGAAAGACCTTCTAGGAGAAAAATACCACACTCTAAATAATGCTTAATGTATTATTCAACAACTAAATGGTTACATCTCATTATAGAGTCTCCATGCTCTTGACAATAGTGTTTAGAAATGACATAAGGATTCTAGAGAAATTTTGGAAGCATAACAGTAAGTTAAAACTCACACAATATTTTTCTCCAACCGTAGTACTCAATAAATAAACATAAACAAAGGATAAAGCATTTTTAATTTTCCAACTCTAAATGATGGAAACCACCACAATTAATTGTCTCACTACTGTTTCTTAGAATTCATTACCTACTAGTACTCTCAATTTATTCCCTATTACTATTTGGAATTTATTCCCTACTGTTGTTTGGCATTTATTCTTTTCTACTGCTTAACAATAATTATGTACTCTACTACAAAATTTATGACATACATGTCCCAAAATTTTAAAATTAATTATTAATAATTATTTACATCTTAATTAGTTTAAGAATAGGAATCTTGGAAAAATAAATAAATTATATTCACAAAGTTAAAAAAATATCCACATGAAAATTAGTAAAGTAAAAACACCTTTCAAAAATATTGAGGAGCGAACCTCGAACCAAGACCACTTGAAAGAAGAAATGAATCATATTAAAAAATTCCACCCAAACAATGGACTGAAAATCATTAAAGTAAAAACACATTTCAAAGTGTTTGGAAAGGAAAAGAAAACAAATGAACAATGAATGCAGAAGGACCTAATCACTCTTCCCTTTATTCAAGTAACTATTGATAAAGTATCAAAGATATTTAGATGGATAAACATAAAAGTTTCCTTCATATTAAGAAATATGTTAGATTATGAAAAAGATCCTATCTATACAAAACATCTTAAGGGAGTGTATGTTTATGTGGAAAAGTCTACAATATGTCAGATTATGAAAATATCCTATCTATCAAAAACATAAGGAAGTGTATGTTTATGTGGAAAAGTCTACATTGATGAGATTGTTCACTCAATCATATCGAGATCAAAAGAAAATCATATCGAGATCAAAAGAATATAAGAAAACTATTTCATAATGAAATTTTGAAATATACAACTAGACAACACTCTTATACATTTACATATCACATATATATAGGTTAGGTGACACAAAGTAAAAGACAAAATTCTACATTAATATATAAATTTACATATCAAATATGTATAGGTCAGGTGACACAAAGTAAGAGACAAAATTCAGGTGACATAAAGTAAGAGACAAAATTCTACATTACTATAAAACAAAGAAAGCTAAAGCATGCTATCAAAGTTAAAAAATAAAACAAAAACATGAGGTGTGATGATGAATTTTATTAAGAATATGTTACGATGCATGATATTAAGGTGATGATGGCTTGAGTACTCATAAAAATCATTCATTTACTTTTCTCAACCTTTATAAAGTTGATAGAGTACTCATAATAGTCATTTATTTATTTTGCTCAACCTTTATAGAGTCATCCAAAAGATTTGTATTTATAATAAGTGATGCATGACAACGTAGTTTTTTCCGGGTTGGAATGAGAATAAATGCATAGGTATGGGGGAACAAGTAGCAGAGGAAAATGGAAACTACAATGGACACGTGGAAAGCAACATGAAATACATGTGGTATCCATGCAGAAAATGACACATGGCTCTTAAAGCAATTCTTGCATTCAAACCATTTAGTTTTTGAAAGTATTTTTATTCTAATTATATTGTGTTTTGCATAATCCATCTTGATTTTATTTTATTAATAAGATTATGTAGTTTTTCCTATTACGAGTAGTACAATAGACGAATATGAAAGAGCATAGATATCCCCATCATGTGTAACTTGATATATTGTTGGAGTCTGATTTTCCATGTTCGAAATTTCCGTTCCTACCTTGTATGTTTTATCTCTTTAATGTATTTATGAAATTCATTCATAATGATCTCTGTATATTTCCAATTGGATTTCATCCCAATATTTAGAGTTAAGTACAATTTTCATAGTCACTTCTTTAATTTTTCCCATGGACAAAGTAAGAAACATCCATTTCATTCTATTAAATAGATCATTTGACTTGTGTGTCTCTACATGTGTTAGGATAAATAAAGTTATATGCAGTGGCAAAGAAACATATATATATATATATTTGAAGATTCTTTGATCTTCTTGTGTGACCTATGTGTTTGCTAGTTTTATTCTATATATTGTCAAAGGTTGATTTGAAATTTCTCTCCAAGAATAGGGAATCTTTTTATAGTACCAACTAGACATCTCAAAATGTCTATCTAGTTGATTGATTTTTTGGAAATGATAAAAAATTTCAAAGGTTTCTATTTATGCAATCTATTAGGACTGAAATGACAACCTAACAAAGATGTCAATACTACTGCATTTTTATAGATGTGGTACTCCTCTTTAAGTTTTTCCTGGGGCGTGTATAGTTAAAATGTGGGACTTAGATAATTTATGTCTTAATGACTTAAAGAAATAAAAAATGATGGAATTATTATTATTATTATTATTTTTGAAATAAAGGTTCCTGGAAAATAGGACCAAGAATCACACACATTAAAAATTCAAATTAAACAAACACAACTTCCTGAAATCCAACATAGTTCAAGATAAAAAAAAATTGAGCACATATAAATTAAAGAATATGACGAACATGCATAAAGAGAAATAATTTTGCATTCCTAAAATAGGGTTACAAGGAACCATCGAGATTGTTCCCAAAGTAGTTTTCTTTGAAATTTATCAAAAAATAATAATGTATGTTACATATTCCTAAAAATTTAAATGCATTTTTCATATAGATTGGGATTGGGGCTCCCACGGACCATAAAATAAATAAGTACAATAAATACGACTATAGAAAGAATAAGTGGGTGACGATAGAGAGAACAACCTAAAAAGAAGAAATTGGAAGTTATCAGTCTTTGGTTAGACATTTCTATTTAAAGAGGTGGAATAACTAGATTGATAAACAAAGAAGTATGTGATCAGTATAGAATTACTATGATGGTATCTATCTCCCCCTTTTCTATTTTCTTGATGATGCCTTTTTATTTCTCTCGTCGATCTCTAATGGAATCGCGCCAACTACTTGTTTCCCTTCGTCGGTGAGCTTCTCGATTTCCCTTTGGAGCCATTCTTCAATGTAGCTTCTCATTGGGGCTACATTGATATCATCCCATATATTTATGTTGAAAATGTCCTTTTCTAATTCCCTTAGATTGATAGAAAGATTATGTAGAGCATGATCAATTTCTTCATTTTGTACTGAATAGTCCACTAGCCAGTTGTCCATGTTATCTTCACCATATTCAAGGATCCTGTAAAATTTTTCTAAAGACAACCCTTTAAAAATATCAACTTGTTCATCAAAGGCTTTCTTGGTTAAGGACAAGGAGTTGACAATTAAGTTGGGGTCTTGGACCTCATTGGTACTTTTGGCTAAGTCTATTTCAGTTAGCTTTCTGAATAACTCTTCTTTATTTGATATGGCTTGTTCACATGATTGGACAATGAGATGTAGGTTCTTAACTTTTTCTTTCTAGCATGCATTTAATTGTTTGATCCGGTTTGGGAAGGGGAGATATTCTTTTTTTCTTCTCATATCTTTCATGTTGCAGACATGGATGCCAAAAGGGAGGACTAACTCTAGATAGAAACATTCTTAATTTTTTAAATCCGCCTGCAAATGTTTGTGCAAATAATGTTCCCTCGTTCTAAGGGAATCTATACTTTGTGATGTTTCCCAGGCCTAAGTAATTAGCTCCATTATTTTCTTTATAATCTTCTCCACATAGCCTCTACATGCTGCGAGGAGGCTGGAGGATCCTTTTAACTTGGCTACAGGGGTGGCAGGCACAATTATTTCTAAAGTAATGGCAAACAATGGGATAGGAATAAAAGATTCCTCCAATTACTTGATTCAGTCCTTCAGTCTGGAATTCTCCGCCTCAATGCCTCCAATGGAATCATCAAGAGAATCTCCAGTTGCTCGGTGAAGTCAAGAGATTTGGGATGGCTACATGTTCCTAAGGTTAATATCTGAATGATATTTCCCTTTCTTATTTATTACATCTCTCTTTTCAATAATCAAATTTTTAGATTCAATGTCAAAAACAATGCTCTGGAATACAAAGCATTCATCTTCATAAAAAAATTTGGTCTCAATTATTTCCATTAGGGAACTATGGTGGATCACGTCCCCAGGATGATCAACGTTGCAAAATACATTATCCATATTAGTCTCAAGTTCCATGTCTTCACTTTCAATTTTTGGCTCTTCTGCTTGGCCTACAACATTTTTTCTCTTCTTCCTCATGGGAAGCTTGTGAGAACTATCAATTTTACCGCGAGGAGGGTTCTTATCTCCTCCTTCGTTTGAATAATTCTAGGTTTCTTTCTTACTGGGGTGGGCTGTTGGAGCGATTCTCTGAGATTTCGTACTCTTGGGAGTGGTAGTCGAGGATCAGACACTCTTCTCACTGGGGCCTTTTCCCTGTTGTTTGTACAATTCAGTGGTCCTTTGTAATGTCTCTAGGTCACCAACGTCAGGAGAAAGAGTGTTGTCATCATTTTCTCTATCTTCGTTTAGGCATGTCTGGATAAAATAATTGTTGAAGCTAATTGCTAGTAAATGCTCAAAAAAATCCCATCAGGGTCAAACCCTCTTAGCCTTTCATCATATCTTAGGTTCAAGTTGTTGAAATGCCCTGCGAATTTGTCAATCTTGTTGACGTTTCTAAATACGAAGTCCCCGACTTTTTAAGGCAGAGGAATGAACTGCTTTTTTCTCTTCTCATGGAAACAATGAAACCAGTAGTTGTATTGCCTTGCTATTTCTGTAACACGCATGTTGTCTATAATGTGACATGGAAGGAAGGCAAGATTTTCCTTGGAGACAAAAAACATTATCACATTGTAATTCTCCATTTGTTCAAGTGTCCCCTTCCTGTCCAAAAACTTGGTTGCATGGTAAAACATGTGGGGAGAATCCTTTCCTAAAAATAAATCTTTGAAAACTAAGACAAAGTCATTAAAAAACTCATAAAAAAAAATGGGAGGCCTTGTGCCTCCACAAGGCATGGTACCAGAAGGTTACTAGGTCGAATTCACAATTTACCTTCTTGGACACAGACAGTTTTGGAAACAAAAAAGCAATGCGCTATCGCGAAAACCAAGTGTGATGACATATAAAATTTCTTCTCATCTTTGAATCCTAACAATTGGGAACATATTTCAATGGAAATTATCTTCCCCCAATAAAAAATGGCTTGTTCCTTGAATGCGAAATACAAAATATAAAGAATCATGCAGGAAATACTTGTTGTGTATTCTTGTAAACAACCATGAAATTTCCTAGAATGTATTTCTAAATGAACTAACCTGCAAGCTTGTGATATCTTCAGGAATTGTCTTCAGGTCCTTCAGGAACTCGGGAAAGAGGTCCAATCCGTTATTATTCTTTTTAAGGAATTGCTTGCAGTATTCTCCTCTAAAGGTCAATGTCGGCTTTGGAAATATTAACATCTTGCAGAAGACATGATGTGACAAATAAACATGAGAGTGGTCCCGCAACGAAATGATTATTTGGCCTGAAATATATCTCTTGGCCCACCAAGAGACCACCTCCTTACAGTCAAAAACTTTAGGGACACAGCCTCCACGAGCAATTACAAAGGTCCAAATTACTTCATTTTGGGCGAAAGGGGATGAGTAGTAAGAGTATGCCCTGGACCACTGGAAGTTATGGTCCTCACACCTGAGGATGTTAACTGTATCTCCACAGAATGTTTTTTGAGATTATTACATAAGTTTATGAGAACATCCATTTTCTTTGGACGATGTTTGAAATGAACAGTTGGAGGGGATAATATAACCCTCCACAAATATTGGTCCTGTTATCACTCTGTAATTTCTCAGGCTGAGGGAGAAATTGACAGAGGTAATTGTTTCAACTGCTTGGAGTCTTGGATCTAGCCCTCCAAGACTCAGAGAGGGCTGTCTCTGTATGATTTAGCTTGGTTTGGAATAGGATATTAGGCTAATTATGAGGGATCGAGGTTTTTGGTTTTTAAATGGTTGGGTTGGGACAACAAGGGGGGCCATTGGGGAAATGGGGTCTGTTCTTAAATATATGACTCATTCTCAGATCTAGACAAATCTCCTACATAGGTCAAGGTAGTGGAAATGTTGGATTGAATTAAGTTTTAATGGTGTCAAATGAGGAAGAAATAAGGGAGGAAAAATCCAAGCAAAGGAGCATTTAAGAATTCCTAAACTGAGCTTTTTAGATGATAAACATAAAGATTATCAAGAACATATGCAGAGTATTTCTCCAATAAATGCTTCTCTATTAATTCTCCTTTGACAATAAGAATTTGAAAATAAATGAAATGATAACTGGAAAAACACTTAATAGAGCAAAGAAACGCCACCAACACCTCGACACAAGAATCCTGTCAACAACTTGCCTATAACTGATCGATCATTTAAAGATTACAGAAAAACCTTCGGGAATAGCAAGACCCATAGTCCAGTAAAAGAATCCACTTCCTTCCTGGTCCAACAAAAAAAACACCCATTTTACATCGAATTGATCTAATATATATAAGCTAATGGCCACATTAGATTCCTATGAGTCGAACTCCTGCAGCCTACAGTAGTGGATCTGTTCATATCTTTTGACTGATGGTCCAGATGCTAATAGCTTGGGATATCTACTGCCACATATGTCTTTTGTTCTATTTTTCCGCCTGAAAATGTTGGATAACCTGTTTATTTCTATATAAGATAATCTTGACAGTTTGAATACTTCACCACTTCATCATTTATCACTATTTTTCCTCCCTGCTGGAAATTAAAACCAATTTTCCTTACAAAGGTTGAAAATAATAAAACAACCAATTCCATAATGGTGATGATTCACTAGAAATAAAATCAAATATATAAAACCAAAATAAATAGTTGCAAAGGTATCTCGAATGATGGTTGTTTTTTGGAGACAAATCCCTTTATTTATGCCCCGAGATCTAGAATTTAATAAAAATCAGTTGCTAAATGTTTATCTTTAATAATTGATGCTCTCTTATCCAGGTAACTCTTTGCTCGAGATGCTTTCTTGGCCTGAAAATATGTTAATTGCTTCCTGGGATTCGATCTCAGCCAATTATGTCCTTTTGAATCATATTTGGAACAAATTTGTTGCATAAAATATGGGATGTCTATCTGCCACCTGGCGAATGTCGTTGAACTTGATTCCCGATCAATTATCTGGAAATGCTTAATGTGATGATTCAGATGCTCATTAATAATGACCAAATCCTTCATCATATCCATATGGCCATCTTGGGGGTTTGCTTGGATTGTTGGGCAACTAAAGTTCACATATAATTTCACTGAGCAATCTCCTCTTATTTAGTGTTCTGTAGGCACATTGGATTCCATAAATCGTATTTATAGCCATGCATGGTTACCCATGATTTCATAGGTCGAAGGATTTTTCTCACTAGAATCGAGACAATATAGTGTCATCAATCTCGAGACTATATGTAACAAATTTTACCTTCCTATGTTTTTACAAAATAAGGAAAGTATGTTGCCTTGATTTGTTAATTCCCTACTTGACACATTTATCATCTCTGTATAAAAATTTCCTTCGAATTCTTGCTATTTCTTGCGACTTCCATAAAAATTGACTTTATACCTGTCACTTGTATCATTTGAGAATTTGATCAAGGTATTTGGCTGGCATTTATAACTAAATCATGGCATTGGTAGGCAATGAGTTTCAATTTGGTCATAACTGTGAAAACTTTAGACATAGGACAAACAATACAAAGAATGATGAGTTAATGGAGAGGTGGAGGTGAGCATGGTATCGTGAGGCGGGTTTTAGAGGGCAGAGGGTATGGTACTCTGAAGGAGATGATCGAGCTTTCGATTCGAGTGCGAGCTTCAAATGCAAGCGCTGCCAGTTACATTTGATCATAGATTTTTCAACTGGACATGCCAATTCCCCGTCTTACCAGATAGTGTCACCTTGATTGAAATCTTCTTTCCTTGGCATGTATCGAGCAACGTTGTAACGTGATTTAAATAATATCTACAACAACCTATGAAAATTTGGCATCTGGTCATACCTGCAAGCTTAACCTCTGGTACCTGTGACTTTCATGGTGACAGTGTATTTGAACAACAAGAATTTCAAAAATTTCAAGAACCATCCCTTATTCGGAGCAATCCCACTACGCGTCCTTCTCGTCTAAATTTTCAAAAACAAATTCCTGAAATATGTACTCCCACGAGCTTGGCTTTGATGATTTTCTTATCTCGTCAATGCTCCTCATGATTCGATGCACCTTTGTCTCTGACATGGAGTCTGAACAATTTGAAAAATTGCTTGAATGTTGTCGACACCTTCAATATAGCAACCAACCTTTAAACTGTTCTCCTCAAAACCTACATATTTCCTCTTGGCACATGGTGTTAGGGTTTAAATCTGGTGTCTCTTTTTAATTATCTCGATGGGATATATCCCACATTTGAGCCAAGAAACTCTTTTGAAGTATTGATATACACCAATGTCCCCCAATAAATATCGACGTGTTGAGCACATTATGCCTCTCTTGGGCTCCTCTCCCATATGACTTGGTGCAAGCGCTTGGGCGGTGGTCCTTGACATGCATGTGTTTTGTGTTGACTCTTGGTTCATGTGTTTATGTAGGTACCCATGCTTGATTGGAGATTGGCCCTATATTTTGGAAAATATTTTCAAACGATTTTATTTTAATTTTTTTAAATAATGGCCATGTCTCTATAATAAGCCTGAGAGCCTGTTTTTTTTATGTGTTGATGCAGGTACCTGTGATTGATTGGATATTGGCCCTCAGCCAATATATATTTTGGAAAATATTTTTAAACGATTTTATTTTTTATTTTTAAAATAATGGCCATGTCTCTATAATAAGCCAGAGAGCCTATTTTTCCTCATAATAAGAAAAAGGAAAAGAAGCATAGGGTTGAAGAACTTACAAGGATTCGATATTAAAAAGAAAACCAAGGCCCAAGAATCTATTTGGATCTAATATGACAAATGCCCAATTTTGTTTCAGTAAACAAACCTTATCATAAAGAAGCTTTGTACCTGAACCATAATCTTTCTTAATCCGCATTCATTGATGAAGAATTTATCCAAAATAGGTCTAGGAACACAACATGTAGCCACCATTTATTCCGCAACATATTTAGAGAGGTGTTGATAGCATTTTGTCAACTTTTCATTTTCACTATGCACCATGAGCAATCCGCTTTATGCCTAAAATAGATATCAGTCAAAATACTGATTTCCTATAATTTATAGGATCCTAACAAGTCCAATGCATGTGAATGGGAGATCTCCTCGATCCTTTCACTTATTAATGTCAATATCTATGGTTGATGCATGATGATATGTTAGCGTTAAATCTTAGTAATTGCATACTTATAAGTGCGAAGGTGGCGAGTACGACAAAGAGCAATTAAGGATTGGAGATTTCGTGAACTCGCCAACTTGACGACCCGTGAAATACATTCCATGATGTTTGAAATGAGCACTCGGAAGGGATAATATAACCCTCCAAAAATATTTTTTTAATGAGTATTAATGGGAGATCTCCTCGATCCTTTCACTCATTAATGACAATCTTTACAGTTCCTGCATGATGAGTTGTTAGCATTAAATCTTACTAATTGCATATTTAGAAACAAGTGAGAAGGTGGCGGGGACGGGGAAGAGCAATTGAGGAATGGATAAGTATGGAAAGTGGTCAGTCGGGCTTCAAAATAGGGTTACAAGGGATACTCATGAGAGGTGAGAGCCCGACAATCAAATTGTCTCTCAGAAGTTTTGAGTGCAAAATGCATAAAAAAGAAGAGGGCATGATGTGATAGTCCAACAGTCAATTTGTATATTGCAAAAATCCAGTTGCTATTTGTAGGTCACGGAACAATGGAAGCACAATCTTGAGCCTGCCTTTCTGGGAACCCGCAATCGAAAAAGTGGCTAAGTATGGAATAGGGAAACGATCAGTCAGACTCGTTTTCGCTAATATATTGAAATTTGTAATAGATATCCTATTACATGGCAAGATATTTTCTGCATGTTTCTGGACAAGTTGTGTAGGGATAGTCAGTGTGACTGTCTCCTCAAGACTTTTGCTAATTAATGATAGTCTTTATGGTTGTTACATGATGAGTTGTTAGCATTAAACCTCAGTTATTTCATACTTGGAAAGAAGTGCGAAGGTGGAGGGAACATGAAACAACGATTAGGAATTGGAGATTTCGTGAACTCGCCAACCTGACGATCTCCGAAAGAGATTCCAAGAAATGGCCAAGTATGGAAAGCAGTCGGACGAGCTTCAAAATAGGGTGACAAGTGTTCCCCAGGAGATGTGAGGCCCCGATGGTCAAATTGTATGTCTCATAACTTTTGAGTGAAAAATGTGTAACACATAAGAGGGGATGATGTGGGAGTCCAACAATAAATTTGTATATCGTGGAAGTTCGGGTGTTATTTGTAGGTCACAGAACAATGGAAGTACAATCTAGATCCTGCTTGCTTGGGAATCCACGATCGAAAAAGTGGCTAGGTATGGAATGGGGAAGTGGTCGGCCGGAGTTGTGATATAAAAGAATGAGTGAAAATGTGAACCCATGAGTCCTCCAATCCACACAATTAGACATTTTCGGAAAAACGACTAAGTAACCATAAAGATAAAGTAGAGGGAAAAAAGAAAGGGGAATTTGGCTAAGTATAGAAGAGTTAAAAGATGGGGATAAAAGAGAGTGGTAAAATAAAAAAGAGGAGGGGAATTTTTGTAAGTGGGAATGGGTCTCAAACAAGCCCCATTGTTGCAAAATCATCATTTTCTAGTCCAATATTTTATCCACATACTCGTTTTGTATTGTGCTTGTATCATTAAAAAGGGCGTGAGCAAACAATTTCTTGAAGATTTGTTTTTATTGCAACTTGTAGATATAATTGTGTTCTTTATACATTGTTTAATGCCTTGAAATATTATTTTAAGTATTAAACTTCCTGCATGATGAGTTGTTAGCATTAAAGCTTAATAATTGAATTTTTAGAAATAAACTTATCATACTGTCAACTTGACTGGAAGTATAACAACAAGGAACTTGAGTTTTAATATTATGGTTGATTTCATAGCCCCATTTGACTTCAACTAGCATATATCATTTTTTTCTTTCAAAATATTTGCGAAGAAGAAATTTGGTAATTTCATTAATAAAGTAAAAGTGCTCAAATAGAGGCTAGGGGATGGACAACCAATAAATTGTTTCCTTTTGGAGTAAAGGAATCAAGGAAGCGAGAGGGAAATGAGAGATCGTTTTCTCAACAAGGTTGGGATGAGAACGAAACTTCTTGGGTGGGGTCCCAACTCACGCATCGTGAATTAGTGTTTCTATGTTCTATCTACATTACGAATGGAATTGAATGTTGGTTTGAAACTGTGTGAAATTCATTTATGTTTCCATAGAAGCCTCATGTGATCGACACAATGCATTGTCATATAATTGTTCAATGCTCCATATTTGATCAAATTACTTGAGGCAATACAATATTTAAGAATTAGGAGACTATTGAACCATGCAAACAAGAAGACGTGTTAAATTGAGCAGAGAAGCACCAACCAAGATTCCAAGAAAATGTTTTAATAGTAAATCTATAAAAGAAATAGTGGGTAATCTATGTTTATCCATATACATTGAACTAAGTTCTTTGCACTGAAGAATTTAACATATTTTTCATAAATACAGGTAGAGGAGTTACAAAAAAAAAAAACATGCATACAATTCTTTGTTGTTCATCTAGTGCTACAACATACAAGAGCCATCGACAAGCTCTTGAACATGCACACAAAACTAATTATCAAGATTTTTTAGGAACTCCTTGCATTCTTCTCTTCTGAAGGTCAATGTTGATTGCAAGAATATCAACATATTGCGGAATACCAGAGGTGACAAAGAAAAAGGAAAGTGGCTCCACAATGGAATAATTCTTTGTATTGAAACAGGTCAACAACACTCCTGCTCCTATTGCTGGCGACCTAGAGACATTGCAAAGAACCACTAAATTGTACAAATAATAGGGAAAAGGCCCTGGTGAAAAGAGTGTCCAATACCCGACTACCACTTCCAAGAGTACGACATCTCAGAGCATCTTTCCAATGGCCCACCCCAGTAAGAAAGAAAACTAGAATTCTTCAAACGTAGGAGGAGATAAGAACCCTCCTTGCGGTAAAATTGATAGTTCTAACAAGTATCTCATGAGGAAGAAGAGAAAAAACATTGTAGGGAAATAATAAGAGTTTGAAACTGAAAGTGAGGACACACCAAGAGACCAACTCCTTATAGTCAAAGACTTCACAAACACAGCCTGCATGAGAAATTCCAGACATCCAAATTACTTCATTCTNCGGGTGTTATTTGTAGGTCACAGAACAATGGAAGTACAATCTAGATCCTGCTTGCTTGGGAATCCACGATCGAAAAAGTGGCTAGGTATGGAATGGGGAAGTGGTCGGCCGGAGTTGTGATATAAAAGAATGAGTGAAAATGTGAACCCATGAGTCCTCCAATCCACACAATTAGACATTTTCGGAAAAACGACTAAGTAACCATAAAGATAAAGTAGAGGGAAAAAAGAAAGGGGAATTTGGCTAAGTATAGAAGAGTTAAAAGATGGGGATAAAAGAGAGTGGTAAAATAAAAAAGAGGAGGGGAATTTTTGTAAGTGGGAATGGGTCTCAAACAAGCCCCATTGTTGCAAAATCATCATTTTCTAGTCCAATATTTTATCCACATACTCGTTTTGTATTGTGCTTGTATCATTAAAAAGGGCGTGAGCAAACAATTTCTTGAAGATTTGTTTTTATTGCAACTTGTAGATATAATTGTGTTCTTTATACATTGTTTAATGCCTTGAAATATTATTTTAAGTATTAAACTTCCTGCATGATGAGTTGTTAGCATTAAAGCTTAATAATTGAATTTTTAGAAATAAACTTATCATACTGTCAACTTGACTGGAAGTATAACAACAAGGAACTTGAGTTTTAATATTATGGTTGATTTCATAGCCCCATTTGACTTCAACTAGCATATATCATTTTTTTCTTTCAAAATATTTGCGAAGAAGAAATTTGGTAATTTCATTAATAAAGTAAAAGTGCTCAAATAGAGGCTAGGGGATGGACAACCAATAAATTGTTTCCTTTTGGAGTAAAGGAATCAAGGAAGCGAGAGGGAAATGAGAGATCGTTTTCTCAACAAGGTTGGGATGAGAACGAAACTTCTTGGGTGGGGTCCCAACTCACGCATCGTGAATTAGTGTTTCTATGTTCTATCTACATTACGAATGGAATTGAATGTTGGTTTGAAACTGTGTGAAATTCATTTATGTTTCCATAGAAGCCTCATGTGATCGACACAATGCATTGTCATATAATTGTTCAATGCTCCATATTTGATCAAATTACTTGAGGCAATACAATATTTAAGAATTAGGAGACTATTGAACCATGCAAACAAGAAGACGTGTTAAATTGAGCAGAGAAGCACCAACCAAGATTCCAAGAAAATGTTTTAATAGTAAATCTATAAAAGAAATAGTGGGTAATCTATGTTTATCCATATACATTGAACTAAGTTCTTTGCACTGAAGAATTTAACATATTTTTCATAAATACAGGTAGAGGAGTTACAAAAAAAAAAAACATGCATACAATTCTTTGTTGTTCATCTAGTGCTACAACATACAAGAGCCATCGACAAGCTCTTGAACATGCACACAAAACTAATTATCAAGATTTTTTAGGAACTCCTTGCATTCTTCTCTTCTGAAGGTCAATGTTGATTGCAAGAATATCAACATATTGCGGAATACCAGAGGTGACAAAGAAAAAGGAAAGTGGCTCCACAATGGAATAATTCTTTGTATTGAAACAGGTCAACAACACTCCTGCTCCTATTGCTGGCGACCTAGAGACATTGCAAAGAACCACTAAATTGTACAAATAATAGGGAAAAGGCCCTGGTGAAAAGAGTGTCCAATACCCGACTACCACTTCCAAGAGTACGACATCTCAGAGCATCTTTCCAATGGCCCACCCCAGTAAGAAAGAAAACTAGAATTCTTCAAACGTAGGAGGAGATAAGAACCCTCCTTGCGGTAAAATTGATAGTTCTAACAAGTATCTCATGAGGAAGAAGAGAAAAAACATTGTAGGGAAATAATAAGAGTTTGAAACTGAAAGTGAGGACACACCAAGAGACCAACTCCTTATAGTCAAAGACTTCACAAACACAGCCTGCATGAGAAATTCCAG
Source organism: Picea sitchensis (assembly GCA_010110895.2). Taxonomy (NCBI): domain Eukaryota; kingdom Viridiplantae; phylum Streptophyta; class Pinopsida; order Pinales; family Pinaceae; genus Picea; species Picea sitchensis. The sequence continues at coordinate 26,440 of SNQJ01S0006214.1, forward strand.
ACATCCAAATTACTTCATTCTCGGTGGAAAGGGACCAAGACACCACCTCCTTACAGGAAAAGACTTCAGGGACACAGGCTCCACGACCAATTTCAGAGGTCCAAATTACTTCATTTTTGTTAAAAGGGGATGAGTAGTAGGAATATTCCTTACACCACTGGGATTTCTAGTCCTCACCCCATAATATGTTAATTGTATATCGAGAGAACATGAGAGTGGTCCCGTAATTGAATAATTTTTTGGCTTGAAATATATCTCTCGACACACCAAGAGACCATTTCCTTACAGTCAAAGACTTCAAGGACACATATTGTACCAGGGAAAAATCCAAACCCAATCCAAAACCCTAAAATTTAAAGGAAAGGATACATCTCTGAGGGCGAGGATCACCATCTGAGTTGAGAGACTCAAAATCTCAAGCTACAAAGAAGTTATTGCGTTCAACACCAGTTTATTTTTTGAAACCCATTATTTTGGTCTTGTTAGGGCCACCACACCAAGCCGAGAAGTGTTCCCTATTATGGTGGATTTAAATTTTGGCACAAGAGTGGGAACAATGTCTGCACTACCATCATCCATCATTGTATCATCGTCCATCAGATCATCTTCTTCTGGCTCGAAATCGACCGCATCAACCTCTACGTTGGCCATCAATGCAGGGGGGGTTCTGAGAAGGGGGGGTTTCCTTGGAATTATTTGTCTTGAATTATCCAAGTGGATATCAATGGCCACCCACCTTTCTCAACTGTCTCAAAACAACTTTCTGGCAATTTTGGTAATTTACTATTTTTAGCCGTTTTTGACTTCTGGGGCCATTTTGAGGGCCTAAATGAAGGTTTTTCGAGATCTGTATTCTCAAATATACCCAATGGATCTCGTTTGTCTACCTAAATGAATATCGTCGACCATAAATTTCCAAAGAGCTATCATTCACCCCAAATGAATATCGTATGCCAAAGTTACGCCCTTGAGAAATTGATACACCAAACTACCCAAAACGAGGTCCACAAAACTATTGGCTTTTCATCTTCCAGGGTTAGGGTTTTGGATTTTCTTTATGATAAAAATGCCTTTGGAGCCTCATTGTAAAATCATATTCTTGTGAATGCATGTAGTGGATACATCTCTTCTTAGAGATAAGTTTCCACCATTCTAGCGAGTCTTTCACTCTATATTTTTAAAGTCTTTGTACATTTTCGCTCATTAATAGAAAATTTTGTATTACTGTATCTTTGTGTTTATGGTTGCATATATGATACATTTGTGTTATATTATTGGATATATGATATATCTCTGTACATTCCTTTTTTATATCTCCTCTCTCATTTCATGCCAAAAATAATCCGGATCAGTGGTATTAGAGCAGGCTTCTCTTGATAAAAAAAAATTTCAGTGCATGTCCCCGACAAGGTCCGACTATGGAAATTTGGGTCTCAAGCTTGTCTCTATTGAATACAATATCTCTCCCACACCCAAGAAAACCTCCATGGTTGATCCAGAATCGGATCCAAAAGGCTTCCCAGGTCTAGAAAAGGCTCAAAAATGAAAGTCGTCGGAATCAGATGAAACCAATTCCATTGCGACTGACTCGTCGCGTTGATTTCAACCATATATTTACTTCCTAAAACGAACATCGTATGCAATATTTATCCCACTTTGATCATTTTTCCAAATAAGAAAAATCCAAATAGTTCAACAGTAAAAAATTTAACCCTGACGTGGCAGCGTGACATGTGGTAGAGGAATAGTTGGCAGCAAGTTTTGTACAACCAACATGGACCAACTAGGAGGTGACACATTTCACCACTGAAAGGGTGACATGTGGCATGCTCGTAGAGGTGGAAGTTAGGTCAGTGGACACATGGCAGAGAGGTGCGTTGATGTGGAAGTTGTTGACTGGGTAGAGTACGACGCTAACACATGGGCGAATCTCATTGTGACAAGTGGCATTCTCATGGGCCAATGAAATGGTGCCATGTGGCACCCCAACATTCCTTGGTTGAACACAATGTTTTGTAGCTCATGAGTTTCAAACTTGTCACCTATTGGAGGAGCTAGTGCTTTGGGAAAGGTATGAATGCCAACACACGAAAGGTATTACTTGTGTACCCTAACTATTTTTCAATTATATAAAGTGCATAGTATATATGTGGGGGTGAAAGGGGGCTGCGGCTAAGCCCCAGGCCATGGTTTATTTTTCACCTATGACAATGATGGATAAGGGAATGGACACCACTTATTAAAACCTCTAGTGCGCATTTTGTAAGAACCGATACTCTATTGTTTCAAGGGATATGACCACCATTTAGAGCCTGAAAATGGTGGTAGCATGTGGTTTAAACATAGGACCGAGCCCCGACTCCTCATGCTAACAACTGAAATGAGCGTGGTCAAGTTCAAGCTCTAAATCCAATGCAAAGAAACATGTTCATAAACATAAAAATGAAATGCCATTATTAAAACTTGATGTTAAATTTGAGTTACCCATATATGATGGTGAAGTTAATGCAGAGAAACTTGGCAATTGGGTCAGACAGATGGAGGTCTACTGCAGTGTGCAACATATCAAAGATGAGGCCACACAAATCAAATTGGCATCATTGAGACTTACAAGCACACCACTCATCTGGTGGAAACGTGAGTTGTAAAACATAATGCAACAAGTGGGTAATGTATTTCCATCATGGGAAAGTTTGATATCTACACTTAGGAAACAATTCTATCCTTTGGGTTATAAAGAAATTTTTTTTATTGAATGGAAATATTTAAAACTAAGAAAAGGACAAACTGTGCAAGAGCATACAAATGGCTTTCGAAAAATGGCATTGATGTTAGATATCCCTTTACATACACAGGAAACCCTTATGAAGTATATAGGAGGTTTAACTGCACATATTAGAAACACTGTATTCATGTTTGGACCCACTAACCTTGATGAGGTTTCTATTCAAGAGACATATATTGAAGCAGGGAAAGCATGTGTATCAGGGGAATCTTCTTCAAGTAAAGAGGATAAGAGGAAGTGGCATGACAAAAAGGAAAATGTAGTGAATAGAAAAGACGAGAAGCCCTCTTGCAAGAATTGCAAGAAAGAGGGTCATGATGAAGACCGTTGTTGGAATTTGAATCTCGAGAAGAGGCCAAAGTGGTTCAAGGAAAAGAAAGGAAGGTAAATAGTGGTAGAGACAACAAGACCCACAGACTTGGGATCAGATTCAGGTGATGAATCTAAGGTCTCATTGGTTGGTATGACAGGTAAAATTGGTGAAGGAATTGATTGTAGAAGTAATTTTTTTCATATAAGGGTTATCATGCGACACACTAAGGTGGATACATTAATCAACAGTGGATCTCAATATAATCTAATATCAGAAGAATTGGTTAAGAAATTGGGATTAAAAACACAAGTACATCATAAGCCTTACACACTTAAATGGATAAGCAATCATCATCAAATTCACATAACAAAGCAGTGCACAATCAAATTTTCAATTTCATCTAAGTATGTGGATGAGGTAACATGTGATGTAGTGCCACTAAGAGAATGTGGAATTGTATTAGGTAGTCAATATTTATATGATCATAAGGCAATCTTCTACAGGACAAAGATTCAATATCAATTAACCAAACTAGGTCAAGATTATTTGGTTCATGCTCATCATGTTAAAGAAAATAAAACTCTTCAAACAATGGAACAATTAAAGAAGGAAGTTCAAGCAAAAAAAAAAACGATAATTGTTTCAAATGAAGTAATTGATCTTAAGGAAGAGAATGAAATGATTGTTGAATGGAAAATCAATCATAGTTTGCTTAAGGATAAGCTCACGTCGTTCAAATATTACAAGTATATCAGCTCATTTGCATTCATTTTTTTTATTCTATCATTAGTAATGTTCTCTACATGGATGATAGTGGTTTCAGTAAAATGTGTCAGGGTTCAAATGGATAACAATATGTTGTCAGTTGCCATGATTGTGTTATAATTGATCTTGATAAGATAGGCGCACAGGACAAAGTTCAGAGACAGAGGACAAGTTGGGTGGCCTATCCCGAGCTTGCTGACTAGCTAGTAACCTTTTGGGGAACAAAAGGTCCTTAGTAGGGATGTGTGATCCAAAATCGGATCTAGGAGGCTTCCCAGGTCCAGAAAAGGCTAAAAAATGAAAGTTCCCAGAATCGAATGAAACCAATTCCATTGTGACCAAATAGTCGCACTGATTCCGACCATATATTTACTTTCTCAAACATACATCGTATGCGAGAGTTATCAGACTCTAATTGTTTTTCCACATAGGCAAAAAGTCAAACAGGTCAAGAGTAAAAAAGGCAATGCCGATGTCAGCATGATGTCATGCTGATGTCATCATGTTGACGTGGCAAAGGCATAGTTGGAAGCAGGTTTCGTACAACTAACGTGGACCAACCAGGAGGTGAAACATGTCACCATTGAAAGGGTGACACGTGGCACTCTCGTACAGGTGGAAGGTACAGTAAGTGGACACGTGGCATACATGTGTGTTGATGTGGTGGTTGCTAACTGGGCAATATGCTGACTAGGTAGAGTATGATGCTGACACATGGGTGAATATTGTTGCGACAAGTGGCATTCTCATGGGCCAATGAAATGGTGCCACATGGCCCAGATGTGGGATACCACATGGCACCCCAACATTCGTTGGTTGAAAAAAATATTTTGTAGCTCACGAGTTTCGAACTCGTGACCTACGAGCTAGTTATTTGGGAAAGGTCTGAACGTTAATGCACCAAAAGTGTTACTTGTTTACCCTAACTGTTTTTAAACTATATAAAGTGCATAGTATATATGTGGGGCTGGAAGGGGGCTGGGGATAAGCCCCAACCCACGATTTATTTTGCACCTATGACCATGAAGAATAAGGGCGTGGGCTCCACTTCTCAAAACCTCCAGCACACGGTTTGTAAGAATCGGTCCTCCATTGTTTCAGGGGCTATGACCATCATTTGGGGCTCATTTTAGTTTTTAGCGTGAGGAGCCTAAGGCTTGGTCCTATGTTTAAACCACATGTGACCACCATTTTCGGGTTAGGGGCCAGTGTTCAGCCCTTTAGGCTGGTGCTTGGCCACCTATATTCCATGTGACCCTACTTTTGTGTGCGCGCCCAACCCACTTGGGCTATGTTTGATTTTTGGTTATATAGGTGGGTTTTTGACCATACAACAGTGGATTTTATGCCTATAATTGGGGAGTTTTGCCCATTTTTGGGGGATATTGGGCTCTTTTTGAGGCTAGATTTTGGGAGGAACTTGAGGGATGATAACCAAATTCAGGCCTATATAAACCAGGCCTTCTTGAGGCCATGGGGGAGATTTAAAGAAGAGTTACGCTGAAGGAAAGCCAAGCCAAATCCATTTTGATGCAGGGAAGTTGATGAGGAGAACACCTTTGCAAGACATTTCTAGGAGCTTCGTTCATCCATTTTGAGTGTCGCTTCTTTTGTTAGTTTCTAGATATATGGGAGAACAAGACCAGATTAGTCTTGTAGACTTATGACATTGATGTGATGTACTTATTTAGCTTTGAACATAAATAAAGATGCCTACCCCACTTAGACAAAGTCCCAGAGACATAGGCGAGATTGTCGAACTTCGTTATCACTTCTCTTGTTATGGTTTGATGTTTATTGCTTCATTTTAGTTTTGTACATGTTTAAGTGGTTGTGATATATTATCATATCTTCTTCCTCTTTCTTTGAGATTCTTAATCGGTTAAAGAACATATGCTTAATAAATCAACCATAGTCATTTAAAATATCTTTTTGGATCAATGGTGGAAGAAAAGAAAATCGACAGAGAAGATGATTATATAAATATGTTTCTTGAGAAATCTCTCATGCGATAGAGGGACGAAATTATGGAGGATTTTTCCCACATCCTTCAACACATATTGATAGAAACATGCACATCTTCATCAACCAACCACTTTGGAAGCACCTCTCCTTTCAAGGTACCAGTTAATTTTGATATTCCTGTATTTGAAGGTCGGATAGATGTGGATGCCCTAGAAAAATGGTTAAATATGCTAGAAGGTTATTTCTCTGTTCACCAATTTTTTGAAAGGGAATATATCACCTTCACACTCCTTAAATCTCTCCCCCATATAAAACATTGGTGGGAAACTTACTGGGAGAAAACTTCCACAGAAGAGTTTGGAATATGTGGGGCCAATCCTACTTGGGATTTTTTTATGGACACAGTAAATGAACAATATTACCCTATTGGAAACTATGAGGACCAATATATGAGATCGACCACACTACGTCGAGAGAGGGGCCAAGAATTTTCATAGTTCACCAATACCTTCCATACCTTGCATACCAAGCTTGGTATCAAAGACTCCGAGTGAAATTTGGTTCTAAAATATAGTGGGGCTCTACAAAGATACATCCAAACTGAAATGGATTTTCTAGACATCTCATCACTCGGTGCTTCTTATCAATATGTTGGTAAAATCGAGTAGAAATTTAAGCACCAGAATAAATGGGAGTTTGGGTTTGCAAATATGTAACAACCAAAGTATGATAAAGATGACCTGAACAAACAGTCTCCCGAAAACTAGTCCAAGCCACAGGAAAATAAGGGCATGGGAAGAAAAATAAGGACACCAGAAAATGGTGTGATTTCCATAAAATCCAATGGCACAACACCGATGAATGTATCTCAAAATAGTCATTGGTGGCTGAAATCAAAGACAAGGAGCCGAACCCTAATTTAGAAAATACTATCAGACGACATATCATCGATGCAAAACCCACTGCTATTGTCACGACTGCATCAATTTAACTAGGAGAACCAATGGATCCTGAAGATGGAGAGCGCCTTTCTCATTCAAATATGTGGGTGAAGGGGACCCTACTGCATTTTATTGTTGATAGAAGAAGCCAGAAGAACCTCATCTCAGTAGAGGTCGTCAAATAGTTGGGATTGTCGACAACACCACACCCACAACCATACAACATCGGGTGGCTTCACCAGGGACGATATCTCCATGTCATCCAATAGTGTCAATTTTCATGCGAAATCCAACCGTTCAAGGATGAGGTATTATGTGATGTTTTCCTGCTAGATGTCTATGATGTTCTCTTGGGCCAACAATATATATGTTGAAGTTCCATGCTATATATGAGTCTTGACCCCTTAGTGTCATTGTTAATCTGGGGAGTCATCTCTATAGGATACTAGAGGTGGTTTTGACCACTGTCCCACCTAAACAATGCTGCAAGGTAGTATCTCATACTGCAAAATTCATCTTCTTCATAGTCTGTTCAAAGCATGAATAGAAGAACACCACTATAGCCTCAATCCAAGCGCCTTCTATCCAACAGAAGCAGATCGAAAAGATTGCAACAAAGTGTAAATATTCCTTTTTCACATAGGCATCCCATGTATCCATACTGGTTAAAAAGGCCCAACCCTTCCAACCACAGGTTCATGACAACCTTCAACAAGCTAAGCAACACAACTTTTCCAACAAGGCAAGCTACTTATCAAGATGTATATTCAGCAAATGGTTTTCCCTCTCCCCCGGGAATTCAATGCAATGGATACCATTGCTTCCTAATGAGGTAGGATTGATCCAGGTGGATATCGGTGGCCACCCACCTTTTCCAACTGGCTCAAAATAGTTTTCTGACAATTTTGGTAATTTACTATTTTTAGCCGTTTTTAACTTCTGGGGCCATTTTGAGGGCCTAAATGAAGGTTTTTTGAGATATATATTCTCAATGATAGCCAAAGGCTTTGATTGATCCCCCTAAATGAATCTCTTCGAAGATACCTTTCCAATGAGCTATCATGCGCCCCAAACAAAGATCGTATGCCAAAGTTACGCCCCTAGGAAGTTGATACACCAAACTACCCAAAACGGGGTCCACAAAATTGTTGGCTTTTCATATTCCGGGGTTAGGGTTTTGGATTTTATTTATGATAAAAAGGCCTTTGGAGCCTCATTGTAAAATATTCTTCTTGCGAATGTGAGTAGCGAACACATCTCTTCTCAGAGATAAGCTACCACCATTCTAGCAAGTCTTTAACTCTGTATTTTTACAGTCTTTGTACATTTTTGCTCATTAATAGAAAATTGTGTATTACTGTATCTTTGTATTTATGGTTTCATCTCTGATACATTGATGTTATATTATTGGATATCCGAGATATCTCTATACATTGATTTATTATATATGCGCTCTCATTTTGTGCCGAAAATAATCCGGATCATTGAAATATATCTCCTGGTGCACCAAGGGACCATATCCTTCTTTGCTTCTGGGTGGAAGGAGATGAGTAGTAAGAATATGCCCTAGACCAATGGAAGTTCTGGTCATCATGACTTAAGGTTTTTACTATATCTGGACATAACTGTTGTCGAACTGATGCCATAATTTAATGAGAACGTTTATTTGCTCTAGATGATTGAAATGAACATTCAGAAGGGATAATATAACCCTCCACAAATATTGGTTTAATCTGTATCAATGGGAGATATCCTCAAGCCTTTCACTGATTAATGACAATTTCTATGGTTCCTGCATAATGAGTTGTTACCATTAAANATGATTGAAATGAACATTCAGAAGGGATAATATAACCCTCCACAAATATTGGTTTAATCTGTATCAATGGGAGATATCCTCAAGCCTTTCACTGATTAATGACAATTTCTATGGTTCCTGCATAATGAGTTGTTACCATTAAAGATTACTAATTGTATACTTAGAAAAAAGTGCGAAGGTGGTGGTGATGACGAAGAGCGATCTGGACGATGCGCGAAAGATATTCCATGATGCTTGAAATGAAAACTTGGAAGGGATAATACAACCCTCCGTAAATCTTGGTTTAAGTCATATTAATGGAAGATCTTCTCCATTTTTTCAGACATTAATGACAATCTTAACGGTTTTTGCATGATGAGCTATTAGCATTAAAGCTTAATAATTGCATATCTAGAAAGAAGTGTGAAGGTGGCGGAGATGGGGAAGAGAGATTAAGCATTGGACATTTCTTGAACCCTCCAACCCATGAAAGATATTCCAAGAAATGGTCAGGTATGGAAAGCGGTTGGTTGGGCTTCAAAACAGGGTCACACATTATACTCAGGAGAAGTGAGGGCCCGATGGTCCAATTGTATGTCTCCTAACTTTTGACTGCAAAATGCGTAACACAAAATAGGGAATCATGACAGACTTCAATGATCAATTTGTATATGGTGGAACTTCAGGTGTTGTTTATAGGTCTCAGAATAATGGAAGCACAATGTTGAGCAAGCATGCCCAAGATCCGACAATGGAAATAATGGCCAATTATGGAATGGGAAAGTGGTTGGTCGAACTCGTGATATAAAAGCATGAGACATATTCAAAAAAATGACTAAGTAACCAGAAATGGAAAGTAAAGGAGAAAAATAAAGGGGAATTCAGTTGTCAATTTTCATATCGGGGAAGTCCGGGTGCTGTTTGTAGGGGGAGAAACAATGGAAGCACAATGTTGAGCCCACCTATCCGGGAACCGACAATAAAAAAAGTTGTTAAGTATGGAACGAGGAAGTGGTCGGTTAAACTCGTGATATAACAACATCAATGGAAATCTGAATGCGTGAATCCGCCAACCCGCGCACTTAGACATTTTCGAAAAAATGACTAAGTAAGAAAAAAAGGAAAGTAGAGGGAAAAAAGAAAGGGGAGGGAAATTTTCGAAAGCGAGAATTTGTCTTAACAAAGCCCCATTGACGGTCTTAACAATAACTATCAAGTGCATTAGATAGGTGAACATGATATTCAATCAAGGAATAAAGAAAGTGAGTCATGTTTATACTTTCTAGGATGTGTTTACATAAGAGAAGCATCGAAAAGCTACAGAAAAATCAATTTTGGGATGTTCAAGTAAAATTATTGTACTATCAACTTCACTGTAAGTATAACAACGAAGAATTTGAATTTGAATTTTTTGTAGTTGATATCATAGTTCCATTGGACTTCACATAGCATATATCCTTGTATTTCAAAATATTTCTAAAGATGAATTTTGGTAATTTCATCGATCAAGTAAAAGTGCTAAAATGAACTACATATTACATTTGCTTCATAGAGATTACATTAAAAGGAAAAGAAGGTATTGTATATTCTTTAATATCATAGAAAAAATGCTAAGATCCTCAGTGCATCATCCATCCATAATTCAAAAATAGGGCCCATAAGAACCTTGAACTACAACACGAAAGAACATGAACAAAAGTCTAGCAAACACAAGATAGGACAAAATCAACAGAGATTGGGCATTGTATCCCATCTATAACCAAATCCCCAAATGGGCACCAAGAAATTTTCTGATTACTATATTACCATGAACCAAGATCACTATGAACATTTTCTTCTGATTGTACTATGAACCAGGATCGTTTTGACCTGACAATGTTCTATCATTACTATTTTTGGAAAGGAGTGTCAACATTTAACTTAGTGGAGTTCAAACAATGCCAAATTTACAATATTATTGAAAATGCCTGATGGTTCCATTCAAAGGAGAAATCCATTTTGACGGATCAAAGGATGGACCTGATTTATTCATAGTTGGATACTTTGTATGAGGTCTGTCCTCATGCGTCTCATTCATGTACTAAACAATATTATGCGCTTCCAGTTCAATTTTCCATGGCACTTCAAAATTCTATTCATATCCTCATTGGATAACATGGAGAGATACATATGAGATTGTTTCGTTTCCTATCAATGCTTGATATGTTTTTTGGTTCAGTTGATATACAATATGGAATTATCCTCATTTAATGTAAATTTTCTATGGACGCGGAAGTCGCGTAACATGTAGACACAATTTTCCTTTTTCTGTAGGTATACTTCATATGGGAATTCTGCTAACCCAGGAAGAAAATCTTGTAACAAAGGTTGTCTAATTGCACAATGCACAATTGTGTTGATGAGGGTTCATATGGAAACATTGAGGCAATGTCTATATATGTAAGGGGTTTTTTTACTGCATCGTAGGAAATCAATTGTGCCATTATTTATGAAAGAAGAGGTAGAAGCAAGAGAGTTGCATTTGGCAGATACATGCTTGAAGGGGATCGAGTATCCATTCATTGCAACCAAAACACCCTCAACCTGTGCACGTGAGCATAGTAGTTAATATATTAAACAATATAATATACAACTGTACAACAAAAATCTGCATAAAATTGTTCAAGGCAATTTTTATGAGCAAAGTGTGGATGGAATTGTAGATGTATACGCACAATAGTTGTCGAGCTAGTTAGTTTCTTGAGATCATGTACTATGTTTTTTCACAATTCCTTTACAAATGTTGCTTGGGTTGTGCGAAAGATCCTTTCTTTAACATATATTTTCTTTGGTGTATTTTTGAAGAGAATAAGTGGAAATTTCCCTTTATGAAATTGTTGTTCCATTGAGGAAAACAAATTTGAATAGGTGTCAAACAATTGCATCTGCAACATGGAACAGTGTAATAGTTGTGTAACATAACTGAGATATATGAACATGTGAAAGTAAAGGACAAAACTGGTTATGTAGAACAATGCCATTTCCTTGGCGTTGTCTGACTCTCCATATTTTATATGGAGAATGTGCTGCGAGCCAACTTTTCTCGCGACTGACAACTACACCAATGGTTCTGATTGGGTAAGTGTCGTTGATCTGTGTAAGTTGGTTGATTGTTGTGTCTAGTACGAAATGATATTCTGAAAAAATCGTGGGAATTTTTTCCACAATACGTGTTTTTTTGAGAGATGTAATCCGATCACAATCACCACGGTCATATACTATTTTCAACAATATATTAAAATTTGTAATGGATAACCCATTACCTGGAAATATATTTTCTGCATGTTTCTA
>SNQJ01S0006214.1:53096-75156 GCA_010110895.2 Picea sitchensis
AGTAGGATCTAGGGATATCCTTTTTCAAAGTGATACCTTTATGTTCAGGTTTGAGATAAGACCTGAACTCAATATCTTTGATAGTGGTCGACTTGAACCATCTTTCACCAGTCCTTGGCATCTCTGTCACCGCTGCCACAACTACTTCATCAACCTGCACTTCAATTGTTTCAACTTTGGCTTTGGCTCCGTCAAATGTCAATGCAAATGCTTCAGCCACGCCTTGATGAAATCCTTGGAGTTTTTCGCAGAACCTATAACAACCAACGTCTCTAAACATCTGAAAAATCTCAGGGTGAGATTCCAGATAAGTTATGCCACTGAGCTCCTTCCTGAGCAGATTTCCTCCCTTCTTCATTTGCAATAACGGTTGTCAATACCTGCACTACAACAAAATCGGACGTGGGAAGACCTAGTGGCGCTGATAGGGAATGAATTGAATTTCGGGCGAGGAAAAATGCGTGATATGGAGGAAAAAGATTTGAATGAAAAAGCCTTAATACAGAATGAAAATCCAACCATAGTGATGATTGTGCTATTCGACCAGGACGAAAAGAAAAAACCACGTGATGGATCAGGTAAAGACACATGATGCGGACTTATGGGGATCAGATCTACTAGATTCGGGTTATTAAAAAATCATAACAGACAACAGTCCCTTGCCCAGATCATATTATGATTTGATTTCAGTTGATTTCAGCAGCATTTGGGATGATGATGCCGTGTACTGATGGCGTTTTGAGAATCCGATGGGACATCTTAACCGTTAACCGCCTTTGTGCTTCCAAGAGCTTAAAAGACCTCACACATATCGTTTTAGCTATCGAAATAGACACCTTTCGGCAGCTTGGAATACTTTGAGGAAACACCCTAATTGCCACTAGTGAAAATTTGGAGTTTTTCTAATAAAAATACAGGCTCATCACTTTCTTTGGAAAATATAGGTCTAAAGCCCCTCTTAAAAACCTCCAACTCAAAAAATCATTTGTCTAATGATCCATGTTGTTTCCCTACTGAACATAACTTGGAAAATTTTATGTCAAAAGGACAACAATACCAATGATCCATGAACTTCATTACGACACCCACCAATCATATCTGGATGACGAGGTCTCCTATTATTATAGGATACTAACAGACCCAATTGCGGATGCATGACTTAAACCCTTCAAAGTGAAAAACAAAAACTCCAACTGTCGGTGCAGGACCCCAACCTTGCAAAGTCGAAGAAAACAAAAGAAAGAAGCAAGAAACAAACTAATGAGAAAGCATGAATAGGTCCAACTGCAAGTGTAGGACCTCAACCTTGCAAAATTGAACCAAACAATAAGAAGAAACAACCAACGAACCAATGTACAAGAAACAACCAATGAACCCATAAATAATATATATGTATCTTCAATGATGACTAAATTACATTCCAAGCATAGAAGAAATATGAAACAAATGATGACCATGCGAGTGGAAATACTTAAACATTATTACTTGCAAACTGTAAATAGTAAACAACAAAGAACGAACATGAATGAAACTATGGTATCAAAACTAACTCTTCAAAGATGAATGAAAGAATCACAGGTCCAATTGTGGGTGCAGGACTTGAACCCTGCAAAGTGAAAAAATTACTCCAACTGCGGGTGCAGGGCTCCAAACTTGCAAAGTTGAAGAAAACAAAAGCAAGCAAAAATCACCAACAGGTCCAACTGCAGGTGCATGACCTCAACCTTGAAAAATTGAACCGAACAACAACAAGCAACAACCGACGAACCAACAAACCAATGAACAAGAAACAACCAATGAACCAATAAACAATATATGTATCTTTAATGATGACTAAATTGCATTCCAATCATAGAAGAAGTATGAAACATATGATGGCTATGAGAGTGGCGATGGTCAACAATATTGTCCAAATTCACTGCAACGTTGTATGGAAAAATTCAAGGAAAAATGTACTGTGACATGCCTATTTAAGTAAGCATTTAAGGTTGTCAGGCTTGTTTAAGGGCCTCACACTATGTAAACATTTAAGTTGTCAGGCCTGTTTAAGGGCCTCACTCTATGTAAACATTTAAGATGAAAAGCATATTCAAGTACCTCAAAAAGAGTGTCAATGTTCAAAACTTTTGGTATGTAAACATTTCAATAAAAATAGAAATAATAAAAACATTAAAAAAGAGCGTCGATGCTTAAAAATTTAGGTATGTAAGCATTTCAATAAAAATTAAAAAATTAAAAAAGAGCATCGATGCTCAAAACTTTAGATATCTAAACATTTAAAACATTGGGAATAATGAAGCTAACAATATGACTTCGAATCTATTTTCCAATGAGATGATGACATATAATTTTTTTTTATTATATAAAAAATATTTTTTTTAGCTCTCTAGTTCGAACAATAGAGATGATGCAAAAATTTATAGTCAAAGGACATATTAATATGAAGTCAACAAATTATCGATCGCTATAGTCCCTCTATGCCTTCGACAGGGACTAATAAGTGGGTTATATATGCTTGAACTCAAAATATCTAATAATGTAGATTTTATCAAGGTTTCTTTCATAACAATCATTCAACTACTTTTCACAACCTCTATAAAGGAATTTGTGGGCTTTGCAGGATGTGTATAAGTTATAACATCTAATTTACCTTTCTGACATTTACAGAATAAGTATGATTAACACTCATTGCCACAATACATCCATTAAATTGTGATCCTCATTAAATTAGTATTGAATAACCATATGATGATCTAATTCATGCTAAGGTGATATTTATACTCTATTAAAAAATAAAACTAGAAGTTTAATGAATTGATATTTGAGTTCTTTTCCTTATGTTTTTCATAGATGAAATTTGTTTGATATGGGAGCATATTTCCCACATTATCGAGTCTTCATTAATCAGTTTGGTAATAGATAATAATTTTCATTATTATAATGGTGACAAACATGTAGTTCCCCACCATATCTATGTTGATGGATCTAATAGGACTGGAAACAAGTAACCGTGGTTTATGTTAGCATGAAGTAGGAAATTGATGGAATTTTCAATTAATTTATAATTAGTTAGCGAGCAATAAAAAATGTACATTTAATTACTAATCCAAGGTCGTATATTACTTAAAAATTGTCGTGCACCGTATATGCAAGAGTAGTGCCATTTTTCTAAAGGGTTGTAGTACTTTTAATGCCACAAATAAAAAATTCAAGATACTTAATAAGTCACCAAACTAGACTATTTCCTGAGTTGCATAGGAGTAAATATTGCACTTGCAAGGAAAGAAAGTTACACTTGCAAAATTGAAACCACACTTGTAGGAAGTAAATCAAACTTGCACGAATTGAAATCACAAGTCTTGCATAAATGGAAATAACACTTGCATAAATTGAAATCACGCTTGCGAAATTAAATCACACTTGCAGGAATTGAAATAACACTTGCGAAAATTAAAATCACAATTGTAGAAATTAAATCACACTTGCGGGAATTGAAATCACAATTGTGGAAATCAAATATATACTATGATTTACTGGTGACTTGATCAAGTATAATAAAGATCTTGTTTTTTTTTTAAATTTAATTTTCACACATCCAATGAAAATCCAATACAATAACAATCCAAAACTACTAAGGACTAAAGATATGAGAAATTAAAATAAATGAACTAAAGTGCAGGTGCAAGCAGAGTTGCAACAACGAAGATGCAACACAAAAGAAATCAAAGTCATGTGATTTGTAGCAAAGAGAATTGCAACACCATAGATTATGACAAGACATGAATTACAATGATGTGAATTGCAGTGGCTAGAGTTTTAGTAACATATATGATTGCAAACTCATAGAACCTGAATAAATGTTGAATTGTAGTTTTATATTTGTAGAACTCCCAAAAACAAGAAATTAAATACTAAACACACACGAATTTTAATTGTTGTTCTACAAAATCTAGAATTGTAGCAAGCTGAGAAATGAAATAATTTTTATTTTATTTTATTTTTATTTTTTATTTTTTTTGCATCTAAGGGAATCAGTAATGATGACAGTATCTGGCTGTGGCATGGCACAAGGTCGAATCCTTGTCGACTCCCTTATAACCCCTAGGGAGAACCACACCACCCACAAGCGTGGCCTCCAGATAAGATGAGGTTTGAACTCATGACCTGCTTAACAACACAAACGCCTTAACAATACATCCTCTGGCCACTAGACCACAGCCCAGCGGGCCTAAGAAATGAAATAATTACTTAAAAAAATAAAAATAATTTAAATATTTAAATCCTACACTAATATACATGAATTACTTGACTAAGGAGGGGGGCCTACTCCCTTATGAAAGGTATAGTGCTATGAAATAAAATTCGCATGATCGTTCAACACACCACTACTTGATCATGAAGATAAAACATAATTGTATTGTGGAATTTTGAAAGTTACAATAACAAGATAATGCAATTTCTAGAATAATTTCCACCTCTCTTAGATTTGGGGAAATTGAGGTTCTTATACAGTATGACTAATGTCTAACATTGTACAAACATATGAATGGACAACCATGAGAATTTGACTGTTCATCCGGTTACATTGATTTTTCCAAACTTTAGTGAAGATCGGGTGTGTGCCGACTTGGTAGGAAAAATGATTCTTCTTCTAGTCACCTATTTGCCTCCTGTCACCCTCCTATCTAAAGACCATTTCCCAATTGTTTTTTGTAGCATTGATTGTTGTGCTTGCGGTATTTTTAATTGGATTCCCATCAATGGTGTACTCAGAGTCGCAACATGAAGAGTGCGCTTGGAATTACAACAGTTGGGTTGTATGCGGAATTGCAACAGTTACCTGGAGTTGCTGAAAAAATATTGCAGTTGGATTGGATTGTGCCTATAATTGTAGCAACATAAATTTCACTTGAATTTTCAACGGAGAGGTATTGTATCCACAATGAGGAGTTGCAACTACTGTATTACTCTTGTGTGGCAGTTTTAGTACATGAAAGTAATAAGTTGCTTTAAGATATATGCAAGAATAGCGTAAAAATGAAATATGGGGAAAGATTCATACCTTGATGATAAGTAAGACAAAACTGGATAAAGAAAGTATAAAAAAGGAATTGATCAATCGAAAATGATAAGAAAAAAGGTACTAGACATGTGTGTTGGGCTCCATTTTTGTCATAATTCTCCGCCCAATAAATTCAATATTTTGCTAATAATATTTGTCCATATATGCTATAAACCTTCATTAAACGTCATTATTTACTATTATACATCCCATGTGGTTAATACATCATTTTTCTATATTTTTAGTGATTAGAGATTATTATATCATAGTTTTCCTAACGATGGTCCATGCTAAGCATTCTTGCAGATCAAGTCTCTTCTCCAAGTGATCTTCAACATTCAAAATGTTCTTACATTTGCAGTGATCCTCATCAAGTTCCATTTCCTCCATACAAGCTTAGGCACATGCCGCATTTGTAAATATGAAAGTGTAAACAAAACTGATGTAAGAATGTGTTTTGGGCATGTTTTTAATTTACTAAAGATATAGGAAAATCACTAAGTATAATTACTCTTAATCTCACCCTCCTTTATTATGATTATGCTTTCCATTACTTAAAACCAAACCTTACACCTATCTATAATTACCATTGATCATTCATTTTATTATTAATTAGTCACCCCAATTTATATCATTTTTCACCACATTTATATTCCCAAGGAAAATTTTCTAAAACACCTTTTGTTAAGATTAAAAATAATTATTCACTTTATCATTAATTACTCATGTTCATTTATCCACCACATTTATATTCATAAAATACCATTTTAGCTAAAATACCATTTATATTATATAAAATATACTAATTTCATAAGTCTCTAATGGGTTAGTTAGAATGCATTGAATACATTTGGATAATGACGTTTTGTGCTAGCTATATATTTCCTATACCATCTTTATATATTATCGGTACCCATATCTCCATGAATCCAATATTAAATCTACCACGTGAGTTTTTGAAGAGGACAAAATCAAGATTGTTCTCTTTGCTACAGTGAATGATCAATTTCTCTCTTGTGCGTATGTCATTTCTCCTTGTATGGCATCGAGATTGGAGAAGATATTGTTCGTGAGCAATTAGCATGAGAATGTTTGGTTGGTGAAAACCATCTCTTTATTTTTTATAGTGGATCCAAGAAGGAAGGCACGATACATCCATATTATTCATGAAAATAGGGGATTGATGCATCTAATAAATTTGTTGAGATTGGAGCCACGATGTGTCTCTGTATAAATATGTTTCCATTATTAAAAAGGGAAAGCCACTCAATTATTGATAGGAAAATAACATTGTTGTTGTATTATCAGAGAGAAGAAACTTGATTTTCAATAAATGAAGAATTAATCCTTACTGCAATTACATGTGTAATTCGGTGAGTTGATTATTTTTATTTGAGTTAACTTCTCTAGGAGCATTGTCCAGGTCAAGAAGGGCCCCTCGATCCAGGTAACATCATGTTTTCTCCTTAATTAATTAAGATTGTTATGGTATTTGATTTTGTTTCATTTTCCATACTACTTTCACTGACGTTTAATTATGTTGTGCATTAGTTTATAAATCCAGAGACCAATTCTCAGATAGAGCATCTGTAAATTATGATCTTTCCTATACGTGGCACCTTTACCTTTTCATGCACTCCAGATTGCTCATCATTACATTCACGTAACACTTCTCCAACACACTATTTCACGTTCTTCTCTCTGCACACAATAATTCCAATTTTCCTTCCCTCCAACTCATTCACCTCACCATTCCCTGTTTTGATTAATCTCCACTGCTGCCAGTTAAAGCATTCAACGCTCCACATTACGTGGAGTTATTTATATTTCTGTTACTTTTTGAATTGTTAATACAAGTGTTTTTATTCTAGTTCATATATATAAATATCATGTTAAATATTTGTTGTTATTTGATGTAAATTCCTGCTTATGGTTCTTATATTCTGTACATAAACCTTTACACTATTAATTTGTTTATTGATTCGTTGTTGTATCAAGTGGTTTTTATTCCGATTCCTATCAATGTATTATGTTATATATTCCTGTTGTGTAATGTACATGAACCATTACATGTTTTTATTGTTATCTCTCTCTTGATTACTTATTATATATTTGTTGGTTTGTTCCATGTCATTCAGACTGTATTATATATTGTTTTGTTATAACAACATGTTGATCTAATTATTGTATTGTATATATAAGTCTTGTGTAGTTAGTATATATTGTTTGTTTATAACCTATTGTGATTATACGTATTATTTTCCATTGGCTTTGTCGTATTTTTTTTTCACAGAAAAAGAAAGTAATTTCATTAAGGAGGTACAAAATTATATTCACAGGTATATATTGACTATTAGGAAATAAACAAGTATATAGTAATTATAAAAGGAACCATAAAAAAAACCAAAATTACATTTCAATGGTGCATGTAGAACTTCCCCAGTTGAGTATAAAAGAGCAGAATTTAAAGAGGCCTAAAAGGCCCAGATCTAGCTAATAAGCCGCTAAACAAAGTTACAATACTAGTCAAAATAGGCTGGGAAAACCATGCATCTACAAGAAATTAGATCAGAAGTTGCATGCCCAAAGATGGACCTCAAAATGTGAGAACATTCCACGCCCAATATTGAACCTCAAATCTCTAACCCAACCTCCAAAAAGAAGAAGAAAACCCAACAATGATACAAAATGCATCAGATCCCAAGTCCACAGACCCAACACCTTGCCAATAAACCACCCAGAGAGAGCCATCAAAGAAACCCCAAATCGAAACAAGATGATGATGGAGAGGCGAAGCCGAATAGATCCACCCAAAAAAAAACCAGATTCGTTGACTGGACCAAAAATCCATGCAAGAGAAACCATAACCGCCCACCAGGGTGGAGCTACCAATGAAAAACAAGGCAGCTACCTTCAACCAAAAACACGAACATGTAGAGGGACGTCGTCCGGGTGAGGAAACATGCAAGAGCAGAAAGAGAAATGGTTAAGGAAGAAACCCTAACCGGCCCAAGATCCAAGCGAGAGGAGCTTCAAAAGTTTCATAAATGTTGACTACTGGAGCGGAAAACATCCCTCGAGCCTCATGCATCAGCACCTTCAAGACCACCTCCACACCTAAACGATTCATCCCAAGCTCTGTGCAGACATTGGCAGAGGAGAAAGGTGCAGAGCGACGGCTCGGATAGAACCCCAGCCGCTCTCCACCGTACCACAAACGTTTGTTGTATTATTTATTATATTGTTTTGTTATATAAGTTTTATATGTTTGTTATATATTTTTTTTAATGTCATTTTATATGTGTTGTTATATTAGTTTATTATTCTATTATTTTGTTTTTTTCCAATAAAAAAAAGAAAAACAATTTCATTGATATTCAAATTTGAATCAAAGGAAATTTTCCATGTACAAAATATAAACTATAATGAGGCTTATATATCACCAAAAAATCCATGACCTTGTGACTTAATACATCCTTGCATATGAATCTTATTTTTATCTTCTATTTTTCTTTTTCATTTACAACATATATACACTTAGTAGTATTTGACAAAAAAAACATAAAGTTGTTTGATCAATTATCTCTCTTGGCATCCTTTAGAAGATACAGAGTTTATCACTCCTAACAAGAGTATCCTTTACAAATTCTTCAAATTGTAACCAGCCAGGATGTTGATCTAGAGCTCCTTTGGACAGTAAATCTGCTATAGACTTAAATTACCTGTGGATACGCATGCTGTGAAGCCAAGTGAAAAGAGATTTATATGTTTATATCTTTTGTTTCCAAGGATTTAGAACCTATGAGAGAATTGTTCATTTACATTCAAACGAGTCTATAATCACCTCAGAGTCACCAGCAATCATTAATTCATTAAGATGTAGAACATTTCCGAGAGTGAGTAGTCCCCATAACCCAAGAATCTCTTCCTTAATATTAGTACCTTCACCAACAACAAGTGTATCTTTGATAACATGTTCTTAACTAAACTTAAGAAAAATTACAACTCCACATTTACCTCCAACAATAGCTCCATCAAATAATCCAATAGGCTTGTTTTCAAAGTACACCAGGGACAATATATAGTCCATACTAAGACCTTCAAAAACATCCTTGTATTCGTTTAGTGACATCATAATTCTGCTAGAGATCAGGCCTTCATTCTGGGGAAAATATTCAAATAGAATTGTATTCCTATAATTCTAAATTCCCCAAAGGATATAGAAAGTAATTGACTTGTGATTTGGAAAGGTAAGGAGGCAATAAATCAAATTTTCTTGTAATCAAGGACGATCCCAGTATCCTCTGATTTGTAGTTGTTTAAGAACTTCCATCCAAATTAGTTGTGAAATTGAGCAATTGGCAAACAAGCGCACAATTTTTTCCTCATCATGTAAGCACAATGGACATACTGAAGGGCCTATACCTACTCTAAGTCTATAATTCTCGCCAACGAGGACTTGGTTTTTGAGGCAAATCCAAACAAAACAAAGAATTTTTGTAGGGATCTTTACTTTCCATATTACTTGATACCACCAATAAGGATCCTCATTACTATGTCGTGAGATCGGGGATTCATAAGCTAGTTTAGAGAAATTATATACTCTAGGAACAACAAATTATATACTCTTCATTATTTAGAGAAATTCCACTACCTCTAAGAATTGACAAATATACATCCCATTCCAAGGAAAACAAACCTTCCAGGACTAAATCTACTGAATAAATCCACCCAACAATGTTCAAGGGATTATGAACTGCAGGGTTTGTGATGTGTGCCAAAGAATAAGTCTATGCATATTGGAGGAGCTTAATCAACTCACCTGAAATATTATAGGAGTTACAACCAATGAAAGGGTCCTCTCCCACCAAAAATATTGAACCACAACCTACATTCCAAGCACACTATCGCTTCAGAATTGGTACGAAACCCAAAATATGTTTCCATAAATTAGATGCCACATTAAATTTATATCCCATTGTCCTCAACTAGAAGATGACATCAACTCCTTTCAATTATTTTTTGATCATAACTTTGCTCCAAAGACTTGAACCAAACAGTGCTCTCCATAAATATTTTGTAGCTAAAGCTTTTGAAAGCAAGTAATATTTCGAATACTCTAGCCACCAAAATATTTGGGATTAGAAATATTATCTAAACTTGATAAGTGAAATCCTCAGGGATTCCTTACTCCTTTCCATAGAAAGCAGGAAAAAAATTGACTAAGTTTATTTATGATGTTAACAGGGACTTTAGCAAGACTGTGCCAATAAACTGACATGTTTTGGAGGACATAATTTACGAGGACTAATATTCCCCCCAAGGATAACCAACGGTATGTTCAATGACTTATATTCTTCTCCACCTTTTGTATCAACCAAATCCAGTTGTTGATCCTATATGTGTTTGGATTTATGAAAAATCCAAGGTATTTCATTCCTTGTTTCATATCAATCGTCGAAATATCAAAAAGATCCATTAGCCTTGACTTTATCCTGTCATCTATATTATGAACAATAAATAAGGACTTTTGACAGTTTATATCCATGTCTGAGGCCTTGTAGAAACTAGCTAGGATAAGTTTAAAGGCAACCCAGTTCTCATGATTTCGTAAGCCCATAATCAAAACATCGTCAACAAAAAAAAAATGTGAAATGATAATACCTATAGAAACCTTGATTCCTTTAAAACTCCCTTTTGTACATGCCTTCTTTAGAAGTCTTCTAAGTCCCTCCACCACGAGGAGAAAGAGTAAAGGTGAGAGAGGGCATCCCTGTCTCATCCCTCTATGACTTTTAAAGAAGTGGGTAGGGGAACCATTTATGAAGACCAGATAATTAGCACTAGAAACACAACCCATTATCCATTATGTCACTTCCCATTTTAATCCAATTTGTATCAGAATCATCCTAATAAACTTCCAACTCGCCTTGTCATAATCTTTCCTTATATCTAGTTTAAGGATGAAAGAATTAAAAATTTTAGTCTTGACAGTATGCAAACATTATTGTGCAATCCCTACTACATTAAAGATCAATCTATCCTCTAAGAACCCGAATTGTTTTTCTGAAACGAAAGAGGTCAGTGTCTCCTTAAGCCTGGAAACAATAATATTTTTGATGACCTTATAGAAGAAATTACACAGAGATATAGGTATGAAATCATTAAAGGAAACATGCTTAGAGACCTTTGGAATTAAATCCACAAAGGTTGCATTTAAGGATCCAATGACCCTCCCAGTTGACTTGGATTCTTCAATAGAATTAAGCAGTTCCAAACCCATAATATCAAAAAAGAAATGGAACAATTATTGTGTCCACCCATCTCGGCCATGACTCTTGTCCTTGGGAATCATACCTATGAGCTCCTTCAGTTCTTCAATGGAAATTGGCTTACCCACTTCATCACTTTCCTCATTAGAAAAGAAGCGATGAACCTCTTTGATAACATTAAATTGTGTGGTCATACCCTCAAACCCAATTTCACTAAACATTTTCTTAAAATGCTCGTAAGTTGTGGCCATAATATCAAACTTTGTAGATTTAAAATTACCTTCCTCATCCAAGATATACCATATAGTGTTGATGTTTCGGCGATGTGTAGCATAATTGTGAAAGAAATCATATTTTTGTCTCCACTCTTAATCCAAGTGGCCTGAATTTTTGGTCTCCAYGATTCCTCTTCTAATATATGGATTCTAGATTGTCTTTTTTTCAGGGCACCTACAAGGCTCAAATCATTTGGGGAGAAAATATGTGATGGACATCTGAAAAAAATCTCCTCCAATTTTTGTTCTATCCTCTAAAGTTCTTCCTGAAGAGTTTTATTTTTATCCCTTTTCCACAATATCACATCTTCCTCAATATTTTTAATATTTGACACTAATAGATTCATTTTCGAAGGGTCACTCAAGTGTGTCATAGACCTCCACAAGGATTTTACCAATAAAATTAAATTTGTTTTGTCAACCAGGCATGATTAAATTTAAAGGGGGAAGGATATATGTCAAAGGACTATTCAAGTTGAAAAAATATAGGGTTATTATTTGAGATTATAGATTTAATAGTCTAGGACCTACATTTATCAAAACTCCCCAATAAATCTTCATTAATTAAAAATATTTCTAGGCACTTTGAAATTCTCATAGATCCCGAGCGACCATTTCTCCAGGTGGGAGATAAATGATAGGGGAGGATATACACTAGACCCATTTTAGAGAACATATTAGAGAAATAAAAATAATTATAATCCAATCTTGCATGATCCCCCCATACTTCCCTAGAGGAAAGAGTAATATTTAAATCTCCACCAACAATTAGATCTTTAAACCCTAAAAACCTGCAGTCTGCCAGGGGCTGCTAGAAATACTCCCTATCCTTGCAGGGGCCATAAAAATTTAGAACTTGAATCCTTCTAGAAATGTATTTATGCCTACCTTCAAGTAGAATTCCTATAGAAGTTCCAAATTCACAAAGATCAGCCACAAAAGGGTTCCAACCAGTGAGAAGACCCCCCAACCGTCCATTCAGATCCAAAACTACACAGTCCTAGGAGGGAAAGACCTTAATAAAGAAATCAACATAATTTTTCTAAGAAGCCATAGTCTCTTGTAGGAATATTATCTGAGGATTAACAATAGAAACCAAATGTTTGAGGGTTTGTAATTTGTAGGAACCCCCTACCCCACAAATATTCAAAGAGAGAATCAACATAAGGACATCTCCTTCTTAGGCTCCAATTCTCTAAGGTCCATATGTGAAGAAGTGGATACATGACTAGGGGAGTATGGGGAGAGTGTCGGTGAGAAGGTTTCCAAACTGCCTTCAAGGCTTCAATGGAAATGGAACCCTTCCTATCCATTCTATTTCGGGATTTTTTGCGAACCGTAACATTCGACTTGTCTCTAGTGCCCAAAAGAGGTTGAAAACGATTTGAAATAGGCAGTGGAGTGCAAGTCATTTCTTCATTATAAGAAACCTTAGTTGCATCAAGTCTTACGTAGTTACCCGCAGATCTGGACTGGCTAATGTTCGAAGAGTTCCAAATCAGAGGGTCCATTATGGTTTCATCCAAAGATACATGCACAAAGTGGAGTGCAGGGGTGTGAGAAATAGAATCTCCCAAAAGAGTAGATTTAATCTCCAAATGAGGTGGTGCATTGGGAAATGAAGATATATCCCCCTCCCCATTATCAACAATCACAACATCCTCGAGGTTCTCAACTAACTCTTTAACCACTAAATCCCAAAAATCTCCAAATATCTCCACTAACCAATCCTTGTGACTCATAAGTGTAGTAAATTATTCATTATATAGTGAAATAAAAAAAGAGGGGAAAAAATTCTTCAACTTACCTAGAAAGGAACTATCCATAGGAGATATGGTGACTTTTTCACAGATGAATTTGTATTCTCAGGGCTGTTCTACTTCAGTCCTTTGGACATTGTCCAAAACACATCTTGTTGCTTGAGAAGGCTTCAGAAAGGTGGGGAATTTTTCACACACATGTCTAGTCTTCCAACAAGGGTGACATCGGAAGGGCTCATGCAAGTATTCTAGGGCCTGTTTGAAAGAGGAGTCACCAACTAGAACCTCAAATTCATCTAGTAACCCCAAGTCCAGATCCATTTCAACTAACACCCAGGACAAGAGTTTGTTATTCCAAAGGATCACCTATTCATCAAAGTACTTAAACTTCCCCACAAGATTTGTGATATCCACAAAAATTCTTGTTGACCAAAGTTCCAGGGGAAAATATGGAAGGAGAACCTAAGGGTTGTTTTTGGAGAAAACTTTGGTGAAAGGGATAAATCCTAGGTACCATGATTTTAACATTAACACTCGTTTTCTTAGAGTCTAGGGAGACTCTAGGATTATGAGTAAATCCTCCTCTGCCAAAAAGTGAAATACTACCCAATGGTTGGATAACAGACTGTAGCGGGGGAAGTAACCTACCAAGGGTTTCCAACACCCCTGAATCCAACTAGAGAGTTGTGATTTACTTAGGCGTGTATAGTAAGAATTCTCTAGTAAATATTTCATGGCAAGCTTGACGACATGCTCCATAACTACGTATTTTCCAAGAACACAGTGAGAATGTACTTCACGGACCTTCCAACATTTATCAATGCGGTTCTGTTTTTCCACGACCCCTTTACTTCTATTCTTACCAGCCCATCCTTTACACATCAAAGAGCATGTAGCTTTTCTTCCACTAAGAAATCATGTGCCTCCTCTCTTCAAACAATGCCCCGAAATCAAAGGATCCCCGAAATCATATGGAGGATTCAATGTTTGTGAAATTACAAAAAAAATAAGGGCCTTCTTGAGGTTGTCATTATCAATGTCACTACAAGAAAAAATGGTGTTAAACCCAGAAACAATTTTATCTCCCTCCGCCCAGTTACACAGAGTTTACCCAACTCTAGCACTATTTGAAACAAGGATGTGTGACCTTTTCCTTCCAACAAAGACATGTAATGTTGGAGGGGATGAGAACCTAAGGTTTCCAAAACCCTTCACATGACGACCCATCTTCCTCCCATCACATTGAGTATCTATGACTAATCCTGATAATTTTGGAGTACTCGCATTACATTGTGAAACTAACATGCGAGCCTTAAGTGCAAGCCGCTTCTAGCACTCGTATAGGATTTTATAGGTCTCATCATAAATAATAGGCCTTCTCTCTCCCACAAGGCATCTTCATCAGCTCACTCGGTATCCACCAATTTTTCCATATCAACCTCCAACTATAAGATGTGACAAAAACCTGTGTTCCAGAATACCTACCAAGACAATAGAGAAGTTTCGTCATCAGGGGACCTGTACTCCTGGATCTTCCTCTGTGAACGTTGAAACCCTAACCCTAGGTACGAGTGCTCGATCATAATTTATGCTAATTACTTCCAAAAACTATTCTACTGCTTTCTTAATTCTCTTTGTTGTATTATTTATGATATTTTTTTGTTATATAATTGTTATATGTTTTCTATATATATGTCTTAATGTCATTTTATATTTGTTGTTACATTAGTGTATTATTCTATTTCTTTGTTAATTGTATATTGTGTGTATTTTTGTTGTTAAGTTAGATATTGGTTTATTGTTTTGTTATATATATATGTTGTGATATTATTATTATATGTTTCTCTTTGTTAAGCATCACAAGTATATGTGCAACATTAAATATATCATCCTTGCAAAACAGTTTCATTCATGTATATGGAACAAAACTAATCCCGTACCAACACATACCTAAGTTTTTCGGGTGTATCTCTTCTTGAGGACAAGTCTCTGAGTGTGTTTCCTTTGAATCCTTTACATTGTGTTTCTTTAATTTGTTTTGTTGCAACATAAGTGTGGATCCACTACGAGAATATCATTGAAGGTTAAAAACACTAATAAGATACTCTTGTAAAATTGCATGAACACCTTTGTGTGTAAGATTGTGATTCAAAACCTTTATAGTGTTAGTTGTTCCATAACCTACTCACGATATCCTTGCTATTAATTTTCATTTTCGTTATTTCATTTCCTGACGTGAGAAGTTGCATGAATATACTTATATGGAATATTTTAACCTTGATCCTTCATAGCACTTATTGTCTCACATCCAATGACATATTCTTAACATTAGTTTCCTGCAACTTGTTTTTCTTTGACTTGCTTGGTTTATTTGGATTGTCATTGGCGTAAGATAGATTATATATTTAATCATTCATTTCCTGTGCTTACACCTTTAAGCTTATGAACCCCCTGAGTTGACATTAAATGTAATGAAAATTATTGCATATAGTTTTCCTGACAAGGTGACGAAAGCATGCTAATTTAAGCAACCGTTGGTTTCCATGCACCATATCCACATATATTCCACAGGTTGGATCTCGTTCAATGACTCTCTACATGCACATATTTCAGAAAACTATTAAGAATGAATTTGTGCACAATTTTTTTGTGGGTCATGATTTTCAAGACCATTTGGACAATAAATAAACAAATCCATGGTCCATAGGTGGTTATGAGTAATTAACAGGTAAATTTGGATATTTTTACAAATAGACAATCAAGTAACAATCACTAATTATTATCAAATCAAGGAGGTGAGGAAAAATAAGAAATGGAAAGTGGATGACTACATATGGAAGCACATGAACACATTCTATATGCAAAGCATGCAAAAATATGCCATTGTTATAAATAAAGGAAGAAATGTAATTGATGATAGATTGTTACAATGTTAGTAGATCTTGAGGTTGGAAGATAATTCTTAGATAGTAAGAACATAGTGTATTAAGATAGTAAGAATAAAGTGTTGGCATACAATTGATAGAAACTAGCAGTATGAATACTCACTTAGGTAGTTATGTGTCCAAAGATCTAGTTTTGAGGGCTCCATTGATATCTATAAGACCTATACTTATGCATGTATATTTTCATGTTAAAAATATGAAATTGTGAACTATCTCTTTCCACATTCTATTCATTTTCCGCATGTGTTTAAGTTTTTTATTTGGTATTAGAGCTTTGTGCAAGATGATGCAAGGAAGATGTTCTATGTCAGAAGAATACACAATAGTAATGGAGTGATAGAGTCATTGATTAATGTGGAGTAATTTCTATTGCAAATAAATTGCTCTTATATATTTTCTACTTAGCCATGTCCAATCTAATAGATTCCTATCTAAATATAGAAAATAAGTTATAGGTATTGAATTATATAAATTAGAAGTTTAGGATGTAGAATTTGATGGAAGGATACAATGCATGAGAAATTATGATTGGAACTAAAGTTAAACCCGTTTCTCTCACAGCCTCAGTTCAAGATTGGAAGAGAAGAGAAACTAAGGCAAAGGTTCTTCCATTTGATTTGAATTCCATGAATTTTTCTTGGAGGTTTGTGGCATAGGTTCCTAATTGTATCAACCACTATGCTCCTGACACCATGTCCATTCCAAAAAAGGTAGAGTGTAATATCCAGTTTTTAGTTTCAGGTTTTGTATATGTACATAAACCTTATGGAATAATCCTAATCCTTTGATTTGTTGACCATCAACAATTGTAACCATGAGATCCGTCATAGGGTATAGACACAAATTTAATTGTCTTCCGAGATAAATATCCATGAAATTCTAGATATTTCTAGAACCAACTAATATTGTGATATTTTTCCCTTTTGATTACTTTAAGTTTTAGGGTATTTGGTTCCATTTTTCATATAACTCCCTCAAATGATATCATGGGTTTTCCACCTAAACTTGTAACAACCCCAGTCACTACGACTACATGTGACACAAAGCAATGAAAATTTTATTTATTTTTGTTTAAATCAATAAGGCAATCAACGACAACAATTAATCACTAAAACTTGACGACGAGCACATCTTACGCATTTAGGCGACATACAAAAAAAACCCAACATACGAGTACATCATGCAACTGGATGAAACATGCAATAATCAATAGACATATAAAAATGACTACCCGCCCGACACAAGCAAGACAACGCCTACAATCTAAAGGACAACATCAACAACCCAACACATCGTCTTCGATGACTAGTAACTAGAAACCTATATGGCGTGCAAAACCAAACGCATTAAGAAATTACAGAACCAAGTACCAACATCTATTACAATGAACAAAACACCCATATTGGGAAGCACAAGACTCCGGCCAGCTTATCATTCACATCTTTCCATCAGGGCACACGATGATCCCCTCAACAGGAATCATTCTGTCACAAGGCGATAGGCATGATAGTAACTATGGTGCAACATAACATATCTAGACCTTTAACTCAAGTTAAATCCAATGCGCTAGGAGACCGAATTAACCATCAAAACATGAAGACTATACCCAAGTACCCAATCGAGAAGTCAACAAGACACAAGGGAAATTTGACTAATATAACAATCATACATCACCTTAAATTCCCAAGAAATCCTACATCAACATGGTTAATGGTGCAAGGAATCTAATCTTTAACCAATCATACCTCACAATAATTTCCTAAATCCACATAAGTCATACATTCCTTAAACTCATCCTTCTTTACCATTTATGGAATAGCTACTTGTTTTTTTTTTCATTAAAAGGTGAATTAACATATGCACTGAACATAATCAAGACTAATACTAGTGTAATGAGGAACGTAATGATGATTTACACCATGTTCGCATAGTAAGAAGTGTATTCTCTTATATGTGATATTTATTCCATGGAGACACTTGACTACATCAATCTGTACATATTAAAAATAATTATTATCAAGACAAATAGTTCATTGTAGCTATTTTCCAATTCCAAATATCAGGTAAGTATTTTCCTAAGGATGAATTCGCTATCTTTTAAACTGAAACAAATATAACACTTTCCCTTAAACAATATAATCGTTGTCTTTTTAAAATTGAAACAAATATAATAAAATTGCTATCTATGGAACACAAATAGAATCTATAAAATAAAATTGATATCTAAGTAATCTGTATAATAAAATTACTATCTATATAATCTATAAAATAAAATCGTTATCTAGGTCAAACACAGTGTGCATACAATTGTTGCCTACATATAAATGGATGTCTATATAATCACTGGCATACATAACCGTTGACTATATAATCACGGTCGTATGCATAATCGCTATCATATAAAAAATCGTTGCCATATATACCGTTTTCTATATAAAAGGATTAACAATTAGAAAAGGAATATCAAGGAATTAAAGTATGTATCGTTTTCATGATAAATCTAATGGATATATCGTTGTCTAATAAAGGTTGTTGTATTTTGTATTCATCACTGTCAACTACATTGTAAATATATCGTTGTGTAAACAAAAAACCAGATCCATAACTAAGGAACCATGAGATCCATAACTAGAGTGCTAGATAAAAAATGGGTGAGAGGGCTGGGTAAACTCTGGGCGAGTTCATTGTCCAATGCTAAGAAAAATCGTCCAGAACAAAATCGTTTTCAAGATAAATCATTGTCTACCATTACGTTGTGTTTAGAGCATGATAAATTTGTTGGGTTTATCCTAAATGAAATGCATGCATATGTATATATATTTGTAGATATATATAAATTGTGTGAAAATATAATTACTGTCAAAAAATATTGAATCGCTATCCAGATTCATTGTCCTTCAAATGTGAAAACGTTGTGTAAAAATTGGGTGAAAACGATTCGAGCTCAAGAAATGGATTAGAACACATGAAATAATCCTTCAAAAAAATGATTCTGGGTAAAAACGATTCGAGTTCAAGAATGGGATTCAAACACATGCAATAATCCTTCAAAAACGATTCAGGGTAAAATGATTTGTGTTCAAGAATGGGATTCGAACACATGCAATAATCCTTCAAAAACACAATTATGGGTAGAATGATTCGAGTTCAAGAATAGGATTCGAGCACATGCAATAATCCTTAAAAAAAATGATTCTAGGTAAAACGATTTTGGGTAAAAACGATTTGGTAAAAACGATTTTGGTGAACATGATTTCTTCAGAGATTAATCCTTCAGAGATTAATAATTCATAGATTAATCATTCAGCATTAATCTCAATAAAAATTCAATGATACTCATTCAAACACAGAGATTTAACATCCAAACGTTGGGATTTATCAATCAAGAAAACTCAGAGATAAAATTCTGGGAGGGACACAAGGATTATGCATAAAAGAAAAACATAGAGATCATAGATTAATGATAAGAGAAAAACATAGAGATAAGTAAGGGATAGATAGTTGGGTGAAAATTTAACCTTCACTTATTATCGATGCAGAGGAAAGAAGGGATTTTGAATCTATAGTTATTTAAACATCGAAGTGACGACCGTTGATTCGACTCCTGGTTGAATGCTCAGGCACAGACTAATAACTTAATGGATAAGGGATAGAAGATAAAAACACAATTTTTTATTCATATTAAATCAATAAAAACAAATGCAGAGAAGTCATTGCAATGAGAGGTTGGGTTCTCCATGGAAAATCAATTCAAAATTAAGTGAGCATAAGGCTGGGATGAATTTAATTTCTATGATCATAAAATGGTGGGCTCATCAAGACAAATTGTTGAAGATAAAAATGAAATCTCTAGATAGTGTTATGCTAAATAAAACATAATATTTAACGTAGTAGAAGTACATTACTGAAGGAAAAGGGACAATATTTAAATTACCATTCAATACAAATATACACATGTGTACCATAGCCAAATGAGAAATCTCTGATTCGTTGTCCCGCGCACGCTCAGTATAGCTCTCACTTGCCAATCTATGTGACCTCAACAATACCTCCCAACCAACGCTAGGGGTAATATTCTTCCCCCTGAGCCCCCCGAGTCGCAAAGGCGCCATGCACACAATACCAGTAAATGCTAGCACCCAAATAGCCTCACAAGCTCGAGCTACCACTCGTTACCCGAGATGGGTATCCCAACTCTCACAAGAGAAAGTTCAGTCAAGATAACATTTGAAAAGCATAACATTACGCAAAAAGATGAGGCCCATACTCCTCCTCCTCCATCCTTTTTATAGAGTTTTCAAGTAATTAGTTTCCCAAATTCTCATTAAATTCCTTTTTCATTTAATTAATTTCGAAAAACCTCCCCTGTACACATGTCACCCAATCCCCTAGTTGCACCAGAAAATCAATTTTATTAATTAATTAAATGTTCCTATTTCCATCATCCACATAAGAGCATTCCTAAAAACTCTCCTCGATGTCCCAAAATTCCCTTACACTTCTTAAATGACTTATGCCTTACTTAATTCCTAATTGAGTTCATAATTAGAAAGTTCCAAAGGCAAGATTCCTTACTAAGTTAAACATCCAACTTTTTCTTTATGTTTCCCCTTTTATTTAAGTTTCCTTTTTTCTTTAAGTTTCCTATTTCTTTTAAGTTTCCCCCTTTTTCCTTTTTTACTCAAAAACATCAATTTAGCAAGTGTAGATAAAGACAACCATTTACCCTCTTTTTTTTTAACTAAAAATTAAATTAGCAAATGTAGATAAAAACAATTACTACCTTGTTTTAAAAATTTAATCCTCCATTATAATTTTGACTTTAATAAATAAGTTTGAATTTTTTACCCCTTTCTTGTTACATGTTTATTTCTTATTATGTTTTTTGACCACATGTTCTACTTAGACCTAGGTTTTAATTTCACTAGGTTGGGTGACATTCTTATTAGGAAAAAATATTTTTAAACCTTACTTATCACATCAATAATTTTAAGGCCGACTACGTTTATTCACTTTCCAATTAAAATCGTGACATGCCCTTTAGGACACACTACGTGCTCCAAGGGTGCCACTCGCCTCTTTTCATTTCCCTTGGGCGATGTGCCCTTCAAGACACACTACATTCTCTAAGGCTGCCACTTGCCTCTTGACTGCATTTGGTAGACGCCAAACCCCTGGAGTCAATACTTTGCCAGGTTATCTTGTGGGAGACTAAGGGCCTCTAAGGAATAAGGCCCCTACCATATTGCATGCCCTTTAGAATCATCGTGAGCGACTATCACAGTCTTCCCTCACAACATCGTGGGTCTTCTTGAACTAGGTAATCGTTAACCTACAGTTGAATCCACGACGTGAGTGCTAGTAGGATGTAGCAGGGCTACTGCCACACCTCTCCCTCAATGTCTCTGTTTTTTTGCATGACCCCTCTGTTAGAAAAACAGGACCGCAGAGAAATAAAATAAAACAAATGCAGAAACAAAACACAGAAGACACAAAATACAAGAGAGACACAGATTTACGTGGTTCACCCAGTGTGGGCTATGTCCACTAGAGAAATTGTCAGGTCATTCCTTTATTATTATCCAGCAAATGAAGGGATACAACCTACAGCAAAACCCGTTGTAACTTCCTCTTCTTTCTGTCATAGTCTCCTCTCTCAGAATACAATATTCACTATCAATAATAGCCGCAATACATTTCCCTCATAAAAGAGGGTTGCCTTATAGGGCAAAAAACCCTAACATAA
>SNQJ01S0006214.1:75850-103848 GCA_010110895.2 Picea sitchensis
TGTGGAAGAGTGTACATACTTCTGGGGTGTAAATACTTCATGGGGTATAAACACGACTGAAAGCAAGGACCTATGAATCAGGAAGATAATCAGGCTCCACAACCAATACCCTCTACTCAAAATGTGAGTCTGGTCGACAAGATATCGTCAACCTGCATCCATCAATGAATCATGTTAGCAATAATAATCAATAATCATAACATCTAATCATATGTACATATGTCATATCAACAACATTCAAACCCAACAGTCCACTCCCTCACTCGATCCAGAGTCCAAGGGGTTTCATCGGTGCCTCTGCATCCTTAATGTCCAAGGTCTTGCACACTCAGAAAAACCTAGTCAATAACACCTGTCTATGTAAATACAAAAAAATAGCATATCATAGAATCCATAATATCTCATAATCATAATAAAAACAACGAGTAGTATAATAACCCAAATCACTTCCAAGCAAGTGTCCTCAAAGAATAAGTTCACTCAGTGCGCACAAAAGAGGGATGTTACATACACCCCCTCTTGTTTTAAATTTTTTCCCAAAGTTTCACATTAAATAAGTGCTTAAATAAAATGTATGGTAGTATCATAAGTCTATATATCAACAAAAATAGAAACTGTTGGCGTATATCATATGCGTCCTCCCAGGTCGCTGAGTGTGGACTATAGTTGTCCCACTGGACCTTGACCTGATCTATTGTTCGAATTCGTAGCTTTCAAATGCAATGGTCCATGATGCAGATAGGATTAGTCGTGAGCACACCCTCGTCATATACTTGCAAGGAACTCATGTCAATAACATGTGTAGGGTCACTAATATAATGTCTCAAAATAGATACGTGAAAAACATCATGCATACGCCTCAAAGAATCAGGCAAGGCTAGTCGATAGGCCATGGTCCCCTTATTTTCCACCATCTCAAAAGGTCCCATGAACCTAGGAGAGAGTTTAGCACCATTTCCAAACTTGATCAAACTCTTATCCAGTTTCACCAGCAAGAAGACTCGATCGCCAACTTCGTAACTATGGTTGACACAATGCACATCAACATAACTCTTTTGTCAATCTTGCGCTTCCTTGATCCTTTGTATTATTGTTTTCATTTGATCTTCCATTTCCTATATCGCTTCCGGTTCGACTAGGACCCTATCCTCAAACTGATCCCAACTCAAAGGCATCCTACACGGTTGCCTGTAAAGAAACTCGAAAGGCGACGCCATCTTAATGGTGCTTTGATAACTATTGTTATATGTGAATTATACTAGTGGAAAGAATTCTTCCCAACACTTATGTGGGTCCATTACGTACATGTGAAACATATCCTCCAAGATTTGGTTTGTTCGATTCGTCTTCCCTTTTGTCTCTGAGTGATACACGATACTAAAGTTAAGTTGGGTTCCCAAGGCCTCTTGGAAACTAGTCAAAAATCATCCAGTAAACATCGATCCTCAATTGGATATAATCTTCTTAGGCATGCCATGAAACCTCATAATCTTGTTGATGAAAACTCTAGCTATGTCAAGTGCTTGATATGTCATACGCATAGGAATAAAGTGAGCACTCTTTGTCAAAGTGTCGACTACCACAAAAATCGAGTCGTCCCTCCTTGCCGTCAGTGGCAATCCAACAATGAAATCCATCGAAGTGACCTCCCACTTCGATTCTGGAATAGCATGTGGCTATAGTAATCCTGTTGGATGTCTATGTGCAGTCTTCACCTGTTGACATTCTAGACATCTTTCCATGTAGTTGACTATGTTTGTCTTCATTCCTTTCCAGAAGAATAAGGGTTTAAGGTATTCCCTCATCTTCGTCACTCCTAGGTGAGCCATGTACACTGCTCGGTGAGCCTCGTTTAGGATCAAAATGCTCAACTCGTCGTTGGGAGGTACATAAATTCAATTTTTAAATCTCAATAATTCATCGTTGTCCATAGTAAATCCTTCAAATTTAGCACCATCATTGTGTTTTGTTCGATAAATCCTTGACCTCTTTGTACCAATCATCGTTGCACTGTAAATATTAGAATATTTTCACATAGGTCCATCTGAAGAGGCATCATTGAAAAGATGTGTGGTCTCTAACTCAAGGCATTTGCCACTCTGTTCATTGATCCTTTTATGTAAGTTATCTCGAAATCATACTCGCTAGGCAATTCTGACCAATGTCATTGTCGCACGTTCAAGTCGCTTTGCGTAAATATGTATTGTAACAATGGTCCATTTTTAGTTCGAATTTCCATCCAATCGGGTAATGTCTCCAAAATATAAAGTTATAAACAATGGCTAACAACTCCAAATCGTGCGTTGAATAGTTCTCCTCATGCCTTCTCAACTTTCTTGAGATGTAAGCGATCACTCGGCCGTCTTGCAACAAGACTCTGCCTAAGACTTCCTTGGATGCGTCAGTGCATACCAAGAAGTCCATGTCCATGTCAGGGACCTTCAGTATTGGTGCTATCATCAACATCTCCTTGAGCCTCCAAAATGCCTCCACGCATTTCTCGGTCCAAACAAACTTCTTGTTCTTCTTCTGCAATTTTGTAATCATATTTTCTATCTTTGAAAAACCCTCAACGAATCGTAGATAGTATCCTGCTAAACACATGAAGCTACGCACTTTGGGGATGTTTGTCAGTGTAGGACATTCCATAATCGCCTCGACCTTTGCTGGATCCATGACAATACATTCTTTGCAGATGACATGCCCTAAGTAATGAATCTTTGATTGATAAAATGAGTATTTGGACAACTTCCCATACAATTTGTTCTCTCGTAGACACTATAGGACCAAGCGCACATGCTTGTCATGCTCCTCCAATGTTCGAGAGTAAATCAAAAAATCATCAATGAATACTTGGACGAACCTGTCCAAGTAGTCGCAAAACACCCCAGTCATCAAACTCATAAATACACCAGGGGTATTTGTCAGTCAAAATGGTAAAATAATAAACTCGTAATGTCCAAATCTCGTCTTAAAGGAGGTCTTAGGGATGTCGTCCTCCTTGATCCATAACTGGTGATAACCCGATCTCAAGTCTTTCTTTGAAAACACTATCGTGCCTTTCATCTGATCAAACAGATCATCAATCCTTGGCAACGGGTATTGATTCTTGATCATTGCCTTATTTAATTGACAATAGTCAATGCAGAGTCTCCATGACCCATCCTTCTTTCGTATGAAAATAACAGACGCACCCCACGGCGACACACTAGGACGTATAAGTCCCAGGTCCAACAATTCCTTCAGTTGTATTTTCAACACCTGTAGCTCTGGGGTCGACATCCGATAAGGCATTCATGTTATTAGTTCAATCCCTAGTTTTAGTTCTATGGTAAATTCGAATTCCCTCTTCGGAGACATCCGAATAACTCCTTAGGTAAGACATATGCAAACTCTCTCACCACCGGAAGGTGTTCTATACCTTCCAATACTCCCTTCTCGTTTAATGCAAGGATTACATAAAGCTTACATCCCTTGTGCATGATATTCCATAGTTGCAAGGAAGAGATGAACATCAAGGAAAATCCTTGGTTCCAACCTACAATCATGCGTCTCTTATCCTCATCATCGGCCAAAATCAACCATTTTTTCTTACAGTTGAGTATCACCTCATGCAATTCCAACCAGTCCATACTGATCACGACATCATAAGATCCTAAGATCGTGACGTACAGGTTGTCCCTAGTGACAAACTCTCCCAGGTTAAGGATACAGTAGTAACCTTCCCACCAACCTTATGTTTGGCTCCTGAAGCCATTTCTACAAAGCTAACTCGTGTTGTTCGACTTCCTTTACCTTAAATTCCTTTTAGCATTGCACCAGAAATAAAAATTCTGATAGTACCTGGATCTATCAAAATGCTAAGGGTCTGTTCAACGATGGTACCTGATGTCGCGAACATGGTTGACAGGTGCTCTGCCTGGTGTTTACTCACCGCTGCATGGATCCGATGGGTGTTGCTCAAATATCCCATGGTAGAGGGTCTGGCTGATCCAGATGCTCCGATCCTCTCCTGGAACCATTCCTCGAACAGTTCCCATGACACGTCTTCAACTGCCATGTTCAATTGTGGTAGGAGCATCTTCCATCATAGAAGAGCTCTCCCATTCAGTTGAATGACTTCCCTGCAGACCTTCATGTTGGAGGTCTTAATCATGAAGAATGAAGCACATCACCTTGTTCTTTGTCCATGCCTTAACGGATGAGCCATCTGTGACACTCATGGACTTGTGATATTATCCTTCTCGATTTCTCGGTGAAAGATAACAGTATTGGATGGGGCGCGATGTGGACCCTTATGGGTACAGGCACCCTGACCTCATCTCGGTACAAATGGTGGATCAAGGCCTCTGACATTCTCTGGAAGGACCTTGTCAGACCATCATCATCTATTACAGCAATCAAATCCAACCCAAGGACTTGTTCCTCCCCTTGGGGTTAGGCTCTGAGGGTGTGGGCACTTCTAGAGGTATCACACCTCCTTCCATGGTACCATGTTGTGAACCTATGTGGCATCCTCTAATTGAGATCATCGCGTGGATACGTTAAAGTTTTTAATTAGCGCCATGTTAATACTCAAGGGTTTACTGCAGTGGAAATCATGGTGATCCACAGTCGTAGGGTTGAACCCACTTTGATACCATATGTAATGACCCCATTCGTTACGACTACATGAGATGCAAAGTAGTGCAATTTTTTTTTGTTTAAAGAAGGAAGGAAATCAACGACAACAATTAATCAACACAAGTTGACAATGAACAAAATTTATGCATTCAGGAAATAGAAAAAAATGACCCAACATAGTAGTACATCATGAAATTGTACGAAACATGTGATAATCAATAGACAGATAAAAATGACTACCCGCCTAACATAAGCAAGACAATGCCTACAAGCTAAAGGACAACATCAACAACCTGACACATCGACTTTGACGACCACTAACTATAAACCTCTACAGCCTTGCAAAACCAAACACATTAAGGAGTTACAGAACCAAGTACATCCATTACAACGAACAAAATTCCCACTTCGAGAAGCACACGACTCCGGCAAGGTTATCATTCAAATATGTCCATTAGGGGGCACAATGATCCTTCTTTACCATGTTCGAATAGTAAGTGTATTCTCTTATATGTAATAGTTATTCCATGGCGACGCTTGACTACATCAATTTGTACATATTAAAAATAGTTATTATCAAGACAAATAGTTCATTGTAACTATTTTCCAATTCCAAATATCAGATAAGTATTTTCCTAAGGATGAACTCACTATCTTTTAAATTGAAACAAATATATCGCTATCCTTTAAACAATATAATCGTTGTCTTTTTAAAACTGAAACAAATATAATAAAATCGTTATCTATGGAACACAGATAGAATCTATAAAATAAAATCGCTATCTAAGTAATCTGTATAATAAAATCACTATCTATATAATCTATAAAATAAAATCACCATCTAGGTCAAACATAGTCTGCATATAAATGGATGTCTATATAATCACTGTCATATATAATCGTTTTCATATATAACCATTGACTATATAATCACAGTCATACGCATAATCGTTGTCATATAAATAATTGTTGTCATATATACCACTGCCTATATAAAAGGATTAACAATTAGAAAAGGAATAGCAATGAATTAAAATATGTATCATTGTCATGATAACTCTAATGGATATATCGTTGTCTAATAAAGGTTACTGTATTTTTTATTCATCGATGTCAATCACAATGTAAATATATCGTTGTGTAAATAAAAATCCAAATCCATAACTAAGGAACCATGAGATCCATAACTAGAGTGCCAGATAAAAATTGGGCGAGAGCGCTGGATAAACTCTAGGTGAGTTCACTGTCCAACGCTAAGAAAAATCGTCTAGAAAAAAATCATTGTCAAGATAAATCATTGTCTACCATTACATTGTGTTTAGAGCATGATAAATTCGTTGTGTTTATCCTAAAAGAAACACAGACATATGTGTATATATTTGTAGATATATATAAATTGTTGTCAAAATATAAGTATTGTCAACAAATATTGAATCGCTATCCAGATTCGTTGTCCTTCAAATGAAAAAACGTTGTGTAAAAATTGGGTGAAAACGATTCGAGCTCAAGAAAGGGATTCAAACTCATGCAATAATCCTTCATAAAAACGATTCGAGCTCAAGAAAGGGATTCAAACTCATGCAATAATCCTTCATAAAAACGATTCGAGCTCAAGAAAGGGATTCAAACTCATGCAATAATCCTTCATAAAAATGATTCTTGGTAAAAATGATTCGAGTTCAATAATGAGATTCAAACACATGAAATAATCCTTCAAAAATGATTCTGGGTAAAACGATTTGAGTTCAAGAATGGGATTCGAACACATGCAATAATCCTTCAAAAAATGATTATGGGTAAAATGATTGGAGTTCAAGAATGGGATTTGAACACATGCAATAATCCTTCAAAAATATGATTATGGGTAAAACGATTCAAGTTCAAGAATGGGATTCAAACACATGCAATAATCCTTCAAAAAAAACGATTCTGGGTAAAATGATTTTCGGTAAAAACCAATTGGTGAAAACAATTTTGGTGAACATGATTTATTCATAGATTAATCATTCATAGATTAATAATTTAGCATTAATCTCAGTCAAAATGCAGAGATACTCATTCAAACTTGGAGATTTGACCAATAAAAATGCAAAGATTTGCCATCCAAATGTTGGGATTTATCAATCAAGAAATGACGCAACGACTGTCTCCCCGTGACCTATCCGCGCTTACTAGGACCCTATCTCCTTGGCCCGAAGAGTCAATTGCTCTCACAACTCCTCTCGGGAGTCTTCGTCACCCACAAGATACTCCTCGGCGATCTCCTCTTCGCATATCGGGAGATCGGGTCTCGCGATATCGCGAGGCTCGCAACACTGTTCTCGTGTTACTCAAACCGTCGAGTCCCGAATGTCGATGAGTCAACGGTCAACGGATTCGTGTATCGGGGATTTCCCTATCGGGAAATCGGCAGTTACGTTGTCGCGTGTCTCATGTAACACAAAACCCCGATCCCCGATGTGCCAATTTTCCGATGTAAAGGCACATGTCCTTCACTCGTTCCTGTGGTCCCACACTGCCATGTCACTTCGGGATTTCGCGGATCGCGAATCCACAATACAGAGTTTCCCTGTTGCCGGAAACCCCGAACGCCGAACCCCGATTCTCCGACTCCTCGGGATCTAACGCCACCTGTCCTTCACTCGTTCCTGTGGTCCCACCAACAGCAGCCCTGTCCTCTCCTCTCAGACTCGCCTCTGAGACTTCAAATCCGACCTGCTCTTCACCTGCACGGTTCTAACAACCCAATACAACTCTGGGCAGAGAAGAATATGAGTTTAACTGTAGAGCCTCCTCAACGCACTCTATGTGGAGGAATTCGACTGCACTCGATGCAGGAATCTCCTGGCTCGGACAGAGAAA
This sequence comes from Picea sitchensis, assembly GCA_010110895.2. Taxonomy (NCBI): domain Eukaryota; kingdom Viridiplantae; phylum Streptophyta; class Pinopsida; order Pinales; family Pinaceae; genus Picea; species Picea sitchensis. The sequence goes on from SNQJ01S0006214.1 coordinate 83,336, forward strand.
CAATTGAAACTTATTCTCTCAATCTCTCAGATTTCAAAACCTACCATGAAATCAAATACACATCACATAACACAAAAGCATAACAAGAAGCAAATATGCAACAGCAAAATATCAGCAACACACAGAGAATAATCACACCCATGGAATTGAATCAAACTTCTCTATTAATTCAATATATGTACATGGGGATTCTTCACAAGTTCTCTGCTCTGCTCTCCTCTTTCTCTCAATACTTGATTTCTAATGTTTCAATGATACAAAGGAGGGTGCCTATATTCTGTTTTCCCTCTCGAAATCTACAACTATCAAATCTACAATGAATTCCTATCTAACAGCATTAAAACCATTAAATGCCTTCCTATCTATAATACATTACAAGTGCGCTTCTTATGAATGCTTTCATTCAAATGGCGGCGCAACACTTTCCAAAGTATTTCAAAAATATATGTGTTGGCACTGTCCAGCTGTATGTTCTTTACTCCACGTGCTGGCTCGCTTGATGAAGTGTGGATGCTCCTGTATGTTCTTTAAGTTTCGTATTTCTTTTAAGTTTCCCCCTTTTTCCTTTTTAACTCAAAAAAATCAATTTAGCAAGTGTAGATAAAGACAACCATTTAACCTCTTTTTTTTTTAACTAAAAATTAAATTAGCAAATCTAGATAAACACAACCATTGCCCCTTTTTAAAAATTTAATCCTCCATTATAATTTTGACTTTAATAAATAAGTTTGAATTTCTTNTTTTTTTTTTTTTTTTGGACGACATGTTCTACTTAGACCTAGGTTTTAATTTCACTAGCCTAGGTGAGATTTTTATTAGGAAAAATTGTTTTTAAACTTTACTTATCACATCATTCATTTTAAGGCCGACTAGGTTTATTCACTTACCAATTAAAATCATGACGTGCCCTTCAGGACGCACTACGTGCTCCAAGGGTGCCACTCGCTTCTTTATGCTTTCCTTGCGCGATGCACCCTTCAAGACGCACTACGTGCTCCAAAGGTGTCACTTGCCTCTTTTTGTTTTCCTTGCACGACGTGCTCTTCAAGATGCACTACGTGCTCCAAGGGTGTCGCTCACCTCTTTTTATTTTCCTTGCACGACATGCCCTTCGAGACGCACTACGTGCTCCAAGGGTGCCACTCGCCTCTTAATTGAATTTGGTAGACGTCAAAACCATGGATTCAATACTCCGCTAGGTGATCTTGTGGGAGACTAAGGACCTCTAAGGAATAAGGCCCCTTCCCTATTGCGTGATCCTTAGAATCATCGTGAGTGACTGCCACAGTCTTCCCTNTTACTTATCACATCATTCATTTTAAGGCCGACTAGGTTTATTCACTTACCAATTAAAATCATGACGTGCCCTTCAGGACGCACTACGTGCTCCAAGGGTGCCACTCTCTTCTTTATGCTTTCCTTGCGCGATGCACCCTTCAAGACGCACTACGTGCTCCAAAGGTGTCACTTGCCTCTTTTTGTTTTCCTTGCACGACGTGCTCTTCAAGATGCACTACGTGCTCCAAGGGTGTCGCTCACCTCTTTTTATTTTCCTTGCACGACATGCCCTTCGAGACGCACTACGTGCTCCAAGGGTGCCACTCGCCTCTTGATTGAATTTGGTAGACGTCAAAACCATGGATTCAATACTCCGCTAGGTGATCTTGTGGGAGACTAAGGACCTCTAAGGAATAAGGCCCCTTCCCTATTGCGTGATCCTTAGAATCATCGTGAGTGACTGCCACAGTCTTCCCTCACGGCATCATGGGGCTTCCTGAACTAGGTAATCGTTAACCTACAGTTCGAGCCATGATGAGAGTGCTAGTAGGTTGTGGCAGGACTGCTACCACACCTCTCTCTCAATGTGTCTAGTTGTCGTGCGTGACCCCTCTACTAAAAATGTGAGTCTGGTCAGCAAGATATTGTCAGCCTGCATCCATCAATGAATCATGTCAACAATAATAATCAACCATCATAACATATAATCATATGTACATATGTCACATCAACAACATTCAAACCCAACAGTCCACTCCCTGAATCGATCCAGATTCCAAGGTGTTTCATCGATGACTCTGCATCCTCAATGTCCAAGGTCATGCACACTCAAGAGAACCCAATCAATAGCACATGTCTATGTAAATACAACAAAAGAACATATCATCGAATCCATAATATCTCATAATCATAATCAAAATGACCAATAGTATAATAACCCGGATCACTTGCAAGCAAGTGTCCTCAAAGAATAAGTTCACTCAGTGCACGCAAGAGCAGGATGTTACAAAACTATTGCAGATTGTACCCTTTCTCCTCAAATTAGTTGGGGTATAACATACTATAGGTGGTTTTACTACTTCTTCTTGGACTAAAATCTTTGACTCATCTTCCTCATGAATTTGTTTAATGCATGTGATTGATGTTAATGAAACCTTTGGTGAACTGTCATCCTCGTTAGTGTTTAACATGTATTCTTTAGCGCAAACCTTCACTTCCTTAACATCTATAATTTTGCAATGACATGTGTTATTGGGTGCACATCTATGGGTTGGAGACCACTTTTTTACCACATCTACGACACTTGTTTTCTTTCCTTTTTACTTCCTCTTTGGAGTTGCTACTAGAGGTGTCAGATTATTTTTTAGATTCATATCTATATGATTTTTTGGTGATGAATTTGTCTTTGGATGACCACTTGTCTCCACAATACCTACAATTTATCTCGTTCCATTGTGGATAAGTCTTATCAAATTTCTGTATTGATGACCTTTCAAACTTTTTTTTTTTTAGTTTTTGCTTTACGTATTTCTATTTCCATGGTTGTAATATCTTGTAGTTTTAATTCGTTCTAGATATGTGGTTTACGTCTAGTTATATATAATTGAATTAGATGTTCTATTGACAACCCAAGTACTCTTGTAGTCAATGCTTCCCAATCATGTGTAAATTTTTCCACATTTCCCTTCTATTGTAGTGAAGTAAGTTCTATAAAAAAATCTTCTTCCTTGATACCTTTGAATCTTTTCAAGAAATTGTCCTTGAATGTGTTTCAACCAATGATTTTTTTTTTCTTCCACCACATGTACCAATTATACATGTCTCACTCTGGTTGCATGGAAGCATACTTGATTTTTTCATCATCATTATTGATACCATGGATTTCAAAATATTCTTTACCTTGTTAAACCATGCATTCCTTCTGATAATGTAAGTTTTCACAATTAGAAAACATAATGTCTCTTATAATTATGGATAAAAAATGTGTACATGGTTTTTGAAACATCCAACGTTTCGAGTGGACACTCCAACCATCATTAGGGACAACATAAATATCATATGTGGACACTCCACATATTAGCTTTATGTTGTCCCTGATAATGAGGGGAGTGTCCACTCGAAATGTTGGATGTTTTGAAAACCATGTACAACATTTTTCTCTAGAAATATATGCAATTTCATGCATGCCTTATTTTTCATTTCCATCAAACTTTGATAATTCAATTTTTTCTCTTATCTCGTGCACAAAAAATGGTTGATTTGTATATGATGGAAATTAGTTATTGATTACAAATCTGTGAGGGGGTATGTTTAGTTTTGGATTTGATGTAGTAGAGGGGCTTGGTGGTGGGATAGAAGTTCATGAAGATTTTTTTTATGGAATGACTTTACTTAAAGAAATGACCCACGTTGCAAGATTTCTTATGAGGTCTTTCAGTTCGTTATGATTTTTATTAACTAGGGAAATTAACCTTATTTTTTCTTGTTGTAGGGAATTATGATTATGAATGATCCATTACTCTAATTTTTCATGTTTCTCTTTAAGTTCTTCATGCTTCCTAGCATTTTCCTTTTGTTGTTGTTTTAACTTTTTCGACTTTGAATTGATCTTAGTCAGTTTTTTTGTCACCGGTGGAGTATTTTTTCAATCGATTTTGACTGAATTTTTAACTTTTATATTGTCTTAGAAATTTTGTTATGAATTTACTGTACATGTATGGACTCCCATTTCTCTTTACAAATTGTACATCACTTTTTAAATTTTTTACTGTAATTCAATTGTAGGGACTGTCAATGGGATGAATCATATGGTCTACTAATTAATTCACTATCGAGTAGTAATAATTGAATTGTATGGTGACAACTTCTGAAAAAGAGGTGGAAGACAACTGTATGATTGAATTCCGTATGGATTGCATAAAAAATTGGTGGTTATATGACATGACAATATGTACAATGAATAGTATGACGACTATATGGATGGCTAATAAATGATGGTATAGTGGTATAAGGTAAAACAATGGTCAAACATGGGAAATGTATTTGGAAATGTGTATAGACTAGTTGGACCCTTAACCAGCTTTGATACCAAATGAAACATACACACTATTTAATTGATTTTATCCAATGAGCTAAGACAAATAGATATTTGATATATATGTAAAAAGATAATGCATATAATATGTTTTTTTACAAGAATGAAGAACCTCATAAATATATGTAAAGGAGGTTTCTTAGTTCATTTATGAAAATATATGTCTTTTAATTAATATTTATTTATTAATTATTATTTAATTGGTTTATAATTTTCTTTATTATTAATCTATATTATTCTTCTTACTCCTATTATTTTGTATACAAAATCCTTCCATTGTTATTATACTTTTTACCATTCCATCAATTGTTCAGACACTAAAAAAAGACCTTAGCTCCAATAGATAGAATGACCTAAATAAGTGATATAGTGCCTATAGATCATTAATCTCCCATGGAAATATATTTATATTTTTTCTTGGTTATTTATTGTTAAAGGTTGCAACTCCACATCCCAATTCATATAGTATTTCCAATTAACCTCTTATGAAAATCAAGAGCATGAATATCACCTCTAATAGTAACAAAATATACTATGCATAAACAATGATGTGGTCCCTCATTCAAGAAGAAAACTCTAAAGGATTTGTTTTCGGAGTGGGAGATAAAATGATATATGAAGGGAATTGTTTCCTATGGAAGGAAAATGTTCTAAATGAATCCGAATCCAAGGGCTCTTTCATCGAATAAAGGGAAGGGGCAAATACATATCAGATCCGTGAAAAGTGTTTTGAGGGAAATACTTGCCTGAACGGTAAGTTCATGTTAAAGTTTCTAGACTATCGGAAATTTAATTTGTTAGGGTGAAATGTGCAAAATCAAGTTATAGGAATGGTCTAGGGATTTCAAGAGATGTATTGGAATAAAAATCCAAACATCAATATAGATGTATCACATTGATAAATAATAAACATTCATATTTATCCTAATCCATGTTCTAATTTATGTTTCTATGAGTGACCTCCTCAAAATGTCTTAATTCTTAGGTCTCATAGATTTAATCTATGGTAGTTATCCATAGCTAAGTGTTTCCCTTCCTATGGTGAAACACATCTGACCTATCCCTTCTAGTGTACACGTCCATGTACAGAAATGACTATCTCTGTTTGCTATCTGCCATCATTTTCCTGCAAGTCTGCCTCCACACAAAAAAACACCCCATCTATGTTGTCTATCTCTCTATCGGTGGTACCATGAAAACCCTAATCTCCCACTCTTAGTCTTTGTCTCCTTCGATGGTTGCGTGCATCTCTCTATGAGAAACCCTTGCGTGGATATGCTCAAGCCCAAACCTTGGATTTCTCCCCATCGCATTCTAACACTGGTATCGTATTCCTATGCGACCACTCCAAGAACAAATGTTGACTAAAAAAACCATTAAAATTCTCTCCCATGCATTTATTTTAATCATTGATGTAGCTGGGAGTTTTAGAGTGTGTGTTTCACTCCTAATGTTGGTCATATGATGTTGGACCAATCTCATTGAAAACCCTCAATTGGACTGAAAATATTTCATAGAGGAATTCCATGCGTTTGTAGAAAATTAATGTTGGTCATATGATGTTGGACCAATCTCATTGAAAACCCTCAATTGGACTGAAAATATTTCATAGAGGAATTCCATGCGTTTGTAGAAAATTTTGCTACCTCAATGGAAAACGAGGGAAATCAGAGTTGCCTCCAGTAACCTATGCACATCTCGAATCACATTCTCAAAGTCTCTCAACCAGATTTGATCCTTCGTCCTACTGGATAGGGCTATACACGGTGATTTCTTAAGCTTCACGTGGGTCGATTTGTATGGATTCAAACCATTCTTCTCATACGAATCGCTCATTTTCTCTAGTTCAAATCTCCTTGGAATAATTTTCGATTCCAATATGAGGTCAATCGATCTTAATATGGAAAGTGTGAAGGAGTAGAATTTGCAAATGCAGCTCTTCATTTCCTACCGACACCATATTACAGATCCTACTTTTCACAAATTCGTAGGCACTAAGGAGAAGCTCATAGTTTTGTTTGAATTGTGCTAGTTAAAGAAAAATCGATGAATTGCAGTTGTTGGCATCGACAAGAGATGAAGATTGACCCTATCACTCAATGACTTTGAGAGTCCTCTGAAGGGAGAAGTACCTCCCTTCACCAGAACAAAGAAATCTATGCCTTCTTGGTCAATTTGGAACCATTTAATATTCGTGGGAACAATGCAGAGGTGGTTTGACAGTGAGAAATGTTGGATGACTTCTAATCAAGTAATCCATTGGAAAACTAATAAAGTAATCCATTAGGGTTGTTGGAATGTAAATGGGGACGAACACACTTTTTCATACGTAGCAGTCTACATGGCTCTAATAGGATTTTGCAGGATTGCTAGCAGACAAATTTTGAATAAACAACATGACATTGGGAAAGCTCGGAAGCTAAACCTCATTTCCATATTAGAGTATAAGATAAAACCGCTTCTCATTTTTACTTCAAGTTGGTTGGTGTGTGTCAAGGCCGGTGTTCTTTTGTACCTTGCTACTATTCTTAAATATCTCTCTGTTGAGGTTTTGGAACTTGCTTATAATGTTTCTCATGACAACAAGAAGAGCATAACGACTCTCTCTACATAAGAACTGAGTGTAATATTGTTTTAACTCTATGGGAATGTCCTTTTATAACCTCAGAAATGAGAATTTCATCTTCTCAGCTTTCATCTTCCAATTGATACCGTTATGCTCTAGTCACAAAATTGACAAAGAAATATTTGAAGACGCATAATGTGAGAAGATCAGAATGAAATTCTAGTTGTAATAATGAAATTGCGATCACTTTGGGAAGTTAAACCATCCCCATTTCCTTCTGGTTTGTTCCTTAACAACACAAATAACTTTGTGTCATTGGAGATAAACTCTCACGATCATTTCAATTCCAGAATCAAGGTAACCTGTAAATAGACTTTTGTTCAGTTTACTTTTGTTTTTCTATAAATGGGTGCATTTTGTGTAGAATCGAACACCCTCCATTAATTCTTTGGTGTTATATTCTAATTGTTAAAGAGTGGAGTTGCAATAAACCCTCTAATATTTGAGCTATGGTTCGAATTGATGAACAATTATGGTTACTAAACACTCTAATACTATCTTCTATGGACAATAGAGTCACAACTGACATAACAACTCTCATCAATGTTTTAACTCTTATCGAATTTTGCTAGCTTGAATCATAACTCCAACAAGAGCAAATACAACAAAAGAACCATCGACATTCTGAACTAGTCCTTGTTTAGAACAATTGTCTTTTCGAAGAAGATACGAACATCTAGCATAGAAGCAACTCAGTGAGCCAACTTTAGATATAAGTGCAGATCAAATTCCTCTTTCCAAGACAATCATCAGACCTTGGGAAGACATCAGGAACAATAAGAACAAACCCAATATCATATATGAAAAGAAGTTACCTTTCATATTCTTGATTATACCAAACCAATCAAATTCTAGAGTGATGGATTGCTACAACAAATTTCATATCCACTTTCTCTAGTTCAAGAGCATATTCCACAATGCCAACATTGTTAGTGGGTTGGCCACATGGAAGATCAATACTTCAATCTTGATCCTTGCGAGCAATGTGGAAAACAAAATCATCCCTCATATATGTGTTCCAAATGCAAGGAAACTACAATATTAAAGAACCACTATGGGTGGATGACCAATATTAAAGAACCACTATGGGTGGATGACTTCTTGGCGATGGTCATAATTAGCCAAGAATATACCTTAGTCATATCGTAGAGCTCACTCTTGAGTATTGATTCATCTTGTAGTGAAAGGATTTGCATCTTTTCACCTTGTATCTAACTAGGGGAACAACATCAACAATCGACAGTCAAGCCTCAATTTTCAAAGTCCTATCAATCCAGTAGTATCAAGAAAGCGTGAACAGTAACAAGCAAGCATGAATTGGTTTGTTGTTTTTCTTAAACTACCACTTAGTAGAAGACTTACAAGTTATTCTAGACAATAGTTTGTGATTTTCCTTAAACCTCCACGTAGTAGAATACTTTCAACTTATTCTACATAACAACTTATGGTCATCTTCAAAGAAACATTGCAGAAGGCATCAACTTCCAAATTCTAGCTAACTTATGAAATGTTTCAGGAACTATTGAGCCCTAGATCCAAGTTCCATAGTTTGTGGTCATCTGTAGACCACCATATTGGTTTCTTTTCTACCTTAATCCACCATCACCATTTAGTAGAAGACATCAACTTCTACTAGCCATTTGGATTGTGGTCACCCCAAAACCACTAGATTTAGGGAGCACATTCAGCCATTGGTAGTTTTCCACTTCGAGATTTCATCCACACAATTACAAATTTCATCTTTCTTCTTGGACTTACATACAATCATTTGGATTAATGGGGGGAATGTTGGATACATAATCCATTAGGGTTACAAACTTGACAGAATGTGAATATTCAAATTATAGGAATGGTCTCGGGAGTCCAAGAGACATATTGGAATGCAAATCCAAACGTCAATATCATGTATTTATAGATGTATCATATTGATGAATAATAGGCATTCATGCTTATCCTAGTTCATGTGTTTAGCATAAGAAAATCCATATGTTAAGCATAAATCCCCATGTAAGTCCCTAGACATTTATTTTTCGTGTTTTTGTTGTTATATCTGTATTGTTATTTAGACCTTTTAATTGTAATTGTATCCTTGGTCTCTTTCATATATACCAAGGAGACTTAGTTTTATGATCATCTCATCTTGTCTTGTGTATTGCATATATTGTAAAAGGAGGTTTTCCCCTCAAAGTGGATTATTCATTGAATATTTTGGGGTTTAGTTCATAACATGATCAATAACATCTTAAGGGAGTGTGACGGGTCATTTTTTTATATTGATTTATTTAATTATTTATCATTTAATTATCAACCCGAGGTTCATTTTGTACTTGCCAGATATTCAAGCAAATGTGCAAAACTAAGTCACTTGTGTTAATTGATTATTTATTATGCCTAATGCAACATAAGTCTATTATATTTAAATAAATTTTACTTTTATAATCTGATTAAATAAAAAATAGTTTTAATTAATTAAACTAAAAGACCCTTACTCTACTTTGTGCAAATAGTAGCACTGTAGCGAAATAGATTGTTGCACTTTGTAGCTTATGCTCATTTAGTGAAACAATACATTGTTATGATGAGGAATGCATGTCACTCAAAGGATGATGGTGAAATGGTGTTAATCATGTGGAATTCCTATTATGAGAATAACCAAGGTGATGTAATGGAGCTCAATTCCTTTATCATTCATGGATCACAGGGCCTACCCTATCCATTCCTTTTCCACCGAACCCTGAAACTCCATTTTCGGTGTGTTAGCACATAAAGTTGTCATGGGTCATATGTAGTTATTGTTAAGACCTAGGTCTACACCTCTACCAAGTCTCTCTTTTTTTTTGCATGCCTTCTTATAAGTTTTTCCTCTTCTGGTTGACAAAGTCATTACGGTCAAGTATGTTGTATGCGCAAGGAAAAACTCTAAGAAAAATGCAGCGTTTAGATCAATCCTTTAAATGTTCAAAATACAAGCAGGAAGTAGGTTCAATTTCCAACCATCAGATCAACAGTGCATATCGATCCCGCTACGAATGAGCATTTTCACATTGTGGGGATCGGGAAGGAAATTAAAGTTTGTGCAAGTTGTGAGCCCACAAATGCTCAAGATCACAAATCTTCAAGCAAGGGACACGTGTCAAGAGATATCATGCTCCAAGAGGAAGCAAGAAGAAACTGAGTCAGTAAAGGACTCCATAGGACCCGAAGCCCGGAGTTCATTTGGACCATCCATCAACGAGGACACGTGTCGCCAGATCTATCACTTAGGAGACAACACTCTGAAAGGTTTACGGAGTGAAGCACTAGAGAAAGAATTTCCTGAAGTCCCGAAGTGAGTCTTGACCATCCAAATCAAGAGGACACATGGAGATAGATCTCTCACTTCGGAGATACGACACTCCAGAGGATTGTAAGAGATATGCATTGAAAAGGCCTGAAGCCCAAACTCTTGAAGTGAATCTCAACCATCCAAATCAAGAGAAAACGTGGAGGAATCTCTCTCACTTTGGAGAGATGACACTACAGAGGATTGTAATAGCTATGCATTGAAAAATCATGAAGCCCGAACTCCCGAAGTGAATATCGGCCATCCAAATTAAGAGGCCACGCGACGCTAGATATAACACTTCAGGAATACGACACTTTAGAGGATTGCGCGAGAAAGCAGAAGAAAAAATCACAAAGCCTGAACTCCCGAAGTGAATATCGGACGTCCAAAACAAGAGGACACATGGAGGCAGATCTCTCACTTCGGAGATACGACACTCTGAAGAATTGTAAGAGATATGCATTAAAAAGTCATGAAGCTTGAACTCTCGAAGTAATTGTGAACTGTCTGAAACTAGAGGACATGTGGAGGAAGATCTCTCACTTCGAAGATACGACACTCCAGAGGATTGTAAGAGGTATCCATTTAAAAGGCCTGAAGCCCGAACTCCAGAAGTAATTATGAACAATCCAAAACATGAGGACACATGGAGGCAGATCTCTCACTTCAGAGATATGACACTTCAGAGGATTGTAAGAGATATGCATTGACAAACCACGAAGATCGAACTCCCAAAGTAATTATGAATCATTGATCTTTGCAGTAGGTAGCAAGGTCCATCCAAAAGAAGCACATGGGATCAAAATTAGGTCTTTCCCAAATCGTAGATTGTAGCAGATCGACGACCGCATTTTATTGCGGGGACAGAACATGCTTGAACGTTAAAATTCTAGAGTGGTCCCAAAATCAAAACCATGGTATAGCGGAAGAGGTACGTGGCAGTTGGTGGTGAATTATGGGGAGATAAGCGGTGTGGATCCAAACCAACCTTGGAAACCTTCACAATCACGTGCTTATATAGGGACCAATCCGAGAGAAAAATGTGGAAAAAAACTAGGCATTAGTCCTCGTCCTGATTCCGAGGAGAAATCAGTCAATGAAAGAAGGATTGGTGGTTGAATCATCGATTACCTCCTTAAATGGAAGCATGGGGGGTCTGACCGAGGAGACAAAAGAATGTCAATCTGAAGTACCACAGAGAGAATTTTTTCCTACATGCCCATACTAACCAGAGTTTCCTTCTAACATAAGGAACAGGACAGACAAGAGAAGACACATGGCACTGGAGAAGAGGCACCCAAGCAACAATATATGCCTATGGTTTTGATTATAAATACATCGGAAGAATGATATGGAATGAGGGGGGGTTTGGCCCAAGACCGGAGGAAGTTTTGAGAAATTTTTATGACTGTATAATTCAATTTGTAATCTAGAGGGGCATGTAGTTGTAAATTGTGTTGTTATTGAAGACTCATATGAGTTGCTTCATCAGATTTTTCTTGTATGTTCTATGTTCTATTCTTCATCTTGTCTGAATGCAATTGTTGATTTTAAGGATTAAAATTTTCCTTTGATTGATAGATTCCTGATGCGGTAGAGGATCTGTTGTAAGCTTGTCTATCTATCATTATTTATTTTTCAGACACATCTAAATTCTATGTACTTAGTTCTATTCTTCATCTTGTTTGAATGTATTGTTGATTTTAAGGATTAAAATTCGCCTTTGATCGATATATTCTTTATGCAGTAGAGGATTTGTTGTAAGATTGCCTATATATCATTGTTTATCATTCATACACATCTAAATTCTCTTCGCAGAGAGGATCTCTGCTTAGAGAATATTTTTCTTTATGTTATTCTCTTATTCTTCTCTCCATCATTATACAAATCTTTTGTTTGATAGGGAGATTAAATGCCTTTGATGAGAAGACCATTTATGACTCCATAGCCCAATTGTCCATCACTGATATGCAGTGATATTTGTTGTCTTTTCCTTTCTTTAAAGTCTTGTTGATCAACCTACTCAAACCATTTTAATCCATTTACATTTTGATGGGTACTAGGCTTATGCTCTTGCAGTCTGAGGGTGATTCTCAGTGCTAACATTAATGGAGCCATTTTTGGGGATGGAATTGAATATATCTTCCCTGGGAGAATGACAACAAAGAGATCTAGTTTTAGATGGTGAATTGAAGATGGAAACATTATTTTGACTGCTCATCTTTCACCATGGCGACTCCATTATTTGGAAATTTGTTGGCGACTCCACTGGTTTGAGACAAATTAAATGGATATGGAAGCTATCCTTGCCAGAAGGTTTTCCCCACTCAATTTCTCAGCCATAGTTGGTTATCCACATCACATGCCTCAAATTGATGAATGGCAAGATCTGCTGCCAAGATTTTATGAAGGTGAGAATGACAACCCTATTGAGCATGTTCTAGAATTTCATGCTTTGATGCAACAGCTTGACATCCAACATGAATACATATGTATGCAGTTATTCATGTACTCTCTTGAGGGAGATGTTCATGTGTGGTATAATTCTCTTGAGAATTCTAGCATTTCTTCGCTCAAAGAGTTTCAAGTTGTTTTCAATATTCATTGTCAAAAGTTTTATTCCTCTCAGTTAATTTGTCATAGCTATTGTGAGGAGTATAAAGACTGTGTTCAGGATATAATTGATTCTTATGAATTCTGTGATAATGAAGAAGATGCCTTGAATGAGGAATCAACTCTTTCTCTTCCATGTTCATCTACATCAGATGAAAAAATTGTTTGTTGTTTTAATAAGGAAAATGCAGAAATTGAGTATTTTATGGAAACCGATACCCTTTATAGCCCTGTCTCTAAAAGACCTAGATATGAGAAGTGTTAGAATATGAAGTATGTGTGCTCATTTTACCATTGGAAATACCCTTGTCACCCAACCATAGGTCGAAGCCACCCTCCGAGCACTTTAACCTTGACAGAGAATCACTCTGGAAGCAAACCCTAGGCTAGATAGCGAAACAAAGGGTAGCACACCTTTCCCCAAGGATAGCGCATCAACAACGGCTGATCATATGTTCCAAACCCTAGACAAGAGCTAGTCCAAGCCAAAATGTAACTGCGCACAAGACTACAATTGCACTACGTAGAACTAGCTCTCTACAATTCTGAGACTGTGACAAATGAGAGACTGGCGCCCTATATTTATAGTATTCCTGGATAACTGCCTAGGCCGACTTCTTATTCTGGGTATCTGTCTATTTAGTGTATTTTTATTTCTTTTGGCCGACTTCTTCTCTTGGAGGCTAATAACCTAATATAAATTATTTTCTTGAGCTGACAGGTCTTCTAGGGTTATTAGCCAACTCATTAGGGTTTCTTCTTTCTTCCCGGAGTATTCTATTCTCGTCAAGTTCACACGTGGAGGTAAATAAATCCCGCAACTACCATAATATTAACTCTCCCTCCTAGCTAGGGAGGTATTATAGGTAATGGTATTGAGCACAAAACATACCATTCACCTGGTAGCATCAACATAGTTATATAGACTAGATCATGAGCAGCATCATCATCATCAGTGTCATCAACTGCATCATCTCTCGAAACCATACTATATCTGAGTAATCAGATATGATTCTCACTCCACAGAGTGATACAAGAGCTATTCTTCTAATATAGAAGAGTAAATTTTCTGAACCACTTTTCGTCTGGAAAATCTTTGTTCATCATTCATCTGGTTGATGATTATCTCCAATAAACTGTTGATAGTCTTCAAGGCAATCAGAACAAAAATAGAACACAACTATGTCTATCCATAGTAGTACATAACTACAATCCATTGGTACACTACCACACCAAGTAACACACAAGTACTTGATCAGAAACATATAATCACGAATAGTGGAACATATCGACCACAGTAGTATATATCTACTGTCATATAGTTTTTATAACAATCATCTTATAGCAACCTACAAAGAAACAATGTTATGATATAAACTGAATCATCTGGTCCAATCTTCCTACACTAATTGAAGTGCACCCTAGAGAGAATGTATAAACCCTAAGGAATGCCTGTCCCTGATTGTTGAGCCTACATCATTCCCCACCCTGGGCCATTCCTCCTACACTAATCAAAGTGCACCCTAGAGAGAATGTATAAACCCTAAGGTATGACTATCCATACCATTTCCTCTGTTAACCACAAGAGGAAAAGGTTGTCATGTATCAACCTCCAAAACGGACCATTCCTCATGTTAACGACAATGAGAAATCGTTGTCCGGTGAGGCGGGCCAGTCTTCTTGAGTAACCCTCAAGAAGAGAGAGTGCCCTAGACCACTCCCCATGTCAACCACAATGGGAAGTCGTTGTCTATGATACATCAACAATCTGGACCATTTCCCATGTTAACCATAATGGGAAATCGTTGTCCGTACGAAATCTCAATCCACTTTCCAAATAGGAAAGCATCTATCCAAGATGGACTATTTTTTTTAATCTTGAAAATGAATGTCTTCAATAATATTTTCAGTGCTCCCTCCCAACCTGGGAGTCATCTCTTCCTTTTTCAATAAGGAAGTCGTTTCCACGAGCTTTGGCTTGAGTATGCAAACTCTTTCATCTTGGATATAAGATTTACCAAAATGTTTACTTATATACTCATCTGTGGAGATATGTATTGGAGAACCACTTTCTCCTTTCTGGACGTCATCACAGATAATGTAATGCTTGATTTCAAATGTACTTTAGTCTGGAAAATTGTGAAGGCTTTATGTAGCTCTAAACAATAGAGTATATCATAGTTGGAAAACTGGAACATATCCATGTGGCACTTCTTCTTTCATCATGAGATCTGATCTACTGAGTAATCATCTTGATGTTATAGGAAATCTTCACCACGCTTATGTTCTGCACTGGAGGTTCTCCACCAAGTTATCTTCTTTTGTCTGCATACAAGGTTCTCTTTCTGGTATGCCTCAAAGTCTTGAGATTTCTCTTCATACGCTCTTTATTCAATTTCTATGGAGAACATTCTTTGCATTCATCTGATGTAGAACTCCAACTCATGGATGTTGTGGATGATATAATGACTTATGTAGAGACAAGTCTGGTTTACTGGAACAAGTAATCATCATAGTCTTCTCCCTCCATCTGGGAGAACCTATAGTTTTAGATCTCACAATGCTTTCATTCATAAGTCTTCCATACAGGGATGATTTTAAGGATGGAAATTTATTTTAAAATGTAGAAACCTCGGTGAATCTTACTAATTCTTCATATGCCAACCATAAATGTTTGGCGGTGCTTTTTTTAAAATATTTAAATTTCTAAGGATTTTATATAGTTTGTATAAACTTTTGGCGATTTCTAAGGTAGAATAATTTTATCCTATAAAATTTGGGTGAATCATTTTTAGAATAACGAATCTTGGTTTGGGAAAAACCATGGAAAATTATCCCATGAGAGAAACTTAGCCCCTAAAATCATCCCTGCTTCCATACACAGTTCTTTATCACTACTTTTAGTTCTTCTGCTTTATTTCTTTTAGTGAGTTCATATCATGATGATAATCTTGTGATTCTTGATACAATGATTGGTTGTTCTGGTTTCTCTTTCTTTCTTGGAATCTTCATGTTTTTCTTTACCTCTTGTGTCCATGGAGTTTCTTATAGATTCCATCCCCTAGAGATTCCACTTTTTCCTTTCATCATAGGATCACGAATCTGGATGGACAACCAGGGATACTTTAAGTCTTCTCTTCGAAGAAGACTTCTTCTGAGATTGAACTGAACACATATTGTCTTTCATGGCTACTACCATGGATATATAATTCATCATCTTCAAGGGATCATAAGATTAGCTCCCTCCTAATCCTTGCTTCATGTAAGAGTTCATATAATCGGCTCCCTCCGTCTAATAGAGTTCACGCTTCCATCTGCATCCTTATTGTCTTATGAAATATATAATTGGCTCTCTTGTCTAACAGAGTCCACGCTTTTGTCTTGTTCTCTTCTACAAAACGTCATAAGTCTTTTTCCAATTTCCTCTCGATTGTTGACTTCTTTCTATATTTGCTTTTTCTAAGTCTCTTCATGATTGATTCGTCTTATCTTGCAATAGCTTCCACATGATTTGTTTTTCATCCTTTCATGTGTATTATCTAATGATATCCATTCTTATCTTGTTGTTCTTCCATAGGTATAGTTCTTCTTGGAACACATTATCTTCCAAGAGATAGCTATACAAGATATGTACAAAGATGATGCAAACAAGATATGTGCAAGAAATAGGAAGAGTTTTGTTACCTTTAGAAGAAGAAGTCTCTTCCATCCTGCTTAGTCTTCTTTGTAAGTTCCTTTTCTTTGGCATTTGATTCTTCATGTTTCTCCTTCCTTTTCCTTAGCTCAGGACAATGATTCTTGTAGTGACCATACTTTCAACAGTTGAAGCATTGTACTTCTGAAATGTCTTTCTCTTAATTTGGCTTCCCCCTTGAACCAACCTTCCTTTTGTTCCTGAAGTTCTTGAATCTTGTTGTGAAGGCTTGATTATCGTACTTCTTTTGGGGTTTCTCTTTTGCACTGATCCTTGATTCTTCTTGAGCATAGCAAGTCCAAAGTTCTTCAAATGTTGGATACTCCTTTCTTGTGTTCATTCTTGGGGAAAATGCATCCCACGTCTTGGGAAGACCATTGAGTACTATGTTTACCAGCTCCTCTGAGATGATATCTTCAATATCTTGTATTTGATATCTTAACTGAGAAATTATCACAAAGTATGATGTTATACTGTCATCATTATTCATCTTCATGTCACAAAGCTCATTCTTCAGACTCATTACTTGTCAATGTTTCTGACTGAGACAAGGTTTGTTAGGGCATTGTACATCTTCTTCGATGAGTCAAGATGGGAGATGTAGGATATCAAGTGGTCTTTGATAGAATACACTATGATACTCATGGCATTGATGTCACCATCTTTGAACTTCTCCATAGATGCAATGCTCTGCGGTTCCTTCTCTTTCCCTTCTTCAAACTCTGGTTTCATGATCTGTCCTTTCATGGTATCCAACACTTTATTCTTGGAAAGGATGATATCAATCATTGTCTTCCACGCTCTAAATTTAGAGGCTCCATCTAACTTGTTCTCTAACTTCATAAAATAAGTCATGGCTTCTTTGACTTGGTCAAACCCTAGATTTGACCACAAACACAAACTTGACATCTTGGCTTGCTGAGAGTACCAGGAGATGCACTAGGCTAGGGAAGATTGATCTATCTAGAGATTAGTTCAATCCCTTCACTTAAGGTGCCTCAACTAGAGGATTAGGGTTTCTGCAACTACTCTTGCTAGTAACCCTAGCAGCAGTGTCTTGGAAGTTTCTTCTGCTAGTAACCCTAGTGGTAGTTCCTCAGTGAGATCAATATCCTAGCGGCTATGTTTCCTTCCAGTGTTTAGACTGAATGAAGGAGGTGTGGGCCCATAACCTGTTAGAATCTGAAGGATGTGTGCTCATTTAACCATTGACAATACCCTTGTCACCCAACCATAGGACAAAGCCACCCTTCGAGCACCTTAACCTTGACAGAGAATCACTATGGAAGCAAACTCTAGGCTAGATAGCCAAACAAAGGGTAGCACACCTTTACCCAAGGATAACGCATCAACAAAGGTTGATCAGATGTTCTAAACCCTATCCAAGAGATAGTCCAAGCCAAAATGTAACTGCTAGCTGTACCAGTTTCTCTCCTCCACACCTGCGCATAAGAATACAACTGCACTGTGCAGAACTGGCTCTCTATGATTCTAAGACTGTGACAAATGAGAGACTGGCGCCCTGTATTTATAGTATTCCTGGCTAACTTCCTAGGCCGACTCCTTATTCTAGGTATTTTTCTATTCAGTATATTATTATTTCTTCTGGTCTACTTCTTCTCTTGGAGGCTAATAACCTAATATAAATTATCTTCTTGGGACGATGGGTCTCCTAGGGTTATTATCCAACTCATTAGGGTTTCTTCTTTCTTCCTGGAGTATTCTATTCTCGACAGGTTCATACGTGGAGGTAAATACCTCTCACGGCTACCATCATATTAACAAGAAGCCTATATTTGACACATATGGTGATGATAAGATATTGTTTCTTGGATTGAATCTTGAAAGACAACCTAATTTTAACAATGAAGAACAATTTTCTCATGTTGGGAAAAAAATATCTCTTGATATGTCATTTCAGAATCCTCCTTTATTTGATCATTATGGAGAAAATGATGAAGATGATGAGATATTTTTTTTCCTGGAAGAAAAATTCATTAGCATCTAGCCTTCTGATGAAAGTGAAAACTTTAACCAAGAGCAGCATGTTAAAGAGAAACATCCATTCATTTATATACATGAGAAGATTTCTTGTAATCAGCTCACAGATGTTTTCAGAGAATTTAAAAGGAAAGTGGATCAACATCTTGCATCAGCCATTCATTCACCTGTACTTGCAACATACATTAAACCATATGTGATCTGATGTAAAGCAAATAAGGTTTTCTATTATCAACCTAGTAAGTCTTATCACTTATTTTATGACACTATAGGGGACTACATGGACTTGAATTTCCTCAATGTATTGAATCCTTCAAGCTTTTCCATACCTTCAACATTGGGAAGTAATCTAAAGAGTGCAATTAATTTGTTGTCACAGTTTTATTATCTCTTGTTGATTAGTGGCAGAGTAAGAAATTTTTCCATTAGGAAGTTACTTGAATGGCTCTAGGGGAAGTTTGTTGTCACCTAGATTATTGTAAAAGTCAATTAGAGTAGGTTCTTGTACATAAATAATCTTGTGTGTGAGATTTACAGTTTTCAGTTTGCTTTCAGTTTTTAAATAAGTGACCCCATAGCCCTAGGATAAGACACTGAAGTTTCTTGTTCTTGGAAGCTCACATGGAGCATTCCATCCCCTGTGTAGCCAATGTTAGCACATAAAGTTGTCATGGGTCATATGTTAAGACCTAGGTCTACACCTCTGCCAAGTCTCTCTTTTTTCTTTCATGCCTTCCTATAAGTTTTTTCTCTTCTGGTTGATAAAGTCAGGCCGGTCAAGTATGTTGTATGCACAGGGAAAAACTATGAGAAAAATGAAGCATCCAGAGAAGTCCTTCTCGGGTTCAAAATACAAGCAAGAAACGGGTTGAATTTTCATCTGTCAGATCAAAGGTTCATATCAATCCCGCTACGAATGAGCACTTTGCATTATGGGGATCAAGAAGGAAATTAAAGTTTTTCCAAGTTGTGAGCCCACAATATTTCAGGATCGCGAATCTTCAAGCAAGGGACACGTGTCAAAAGATAACGTACTATGAGAGGAAGCAAGTAGAAACTGAGTGAGTAAAGGAATCCCAAGGACCCGAAGCCCAGATTTCATCTGGACCATCCATCAACGAGGACACGTGTCACCAGATATATCACTTCGGAGACTTAGCACTCCGAAAGGTTTACAGAGCGAAGCACTAGAGAAAGAATTTCCCAAAGTCTCGAAGTGAATCTCGGTCGTCCAAATCAAGAGGACACGTGGAGGAAGATCTCTCACTTCAAAGATACATCACTCTGGAGGATTCTAAGAGATATGCATTGAAAATGACCGAAGCGCGAACTCCCGAAGTGAATCTCAGTCGTCCCATTCAAGAGGACGCGTGGAGGTAGATATCTCACTTCGGAGATATGACACTCAAGAGGATTGTAATATCTATGCATTGAAAAGGTCTGGAGCCCAAACTCCCAAAGTGAAAATCGACCATGCAAATCAAGAGGCAACGCAGTGCCAAATATAACACTTCGGAAATACGACACTTCAAAGGATTGCACGAGCAAGTAGAAGAAAAAATCCCGAATCCCGAACTCCCAAAGTGAATCTCGACTAACCAAAACAAGAGAAAACATGGAGGAATGTCTCTCACTTCAGAGATACAACACTCCAAAGGATTGTAAGAGCTATGCATTGAAAAGGCACGAAGCTCGAATTCCTAAAGTAATTGTGAACCGTCCAAAACAAGAGGACACGTGGAGAAATATCTCTCCCTTCAGATTTACGACACTCTGAAGGATTGTAAGAGATATGCATTGAAAAGGCCCAAAGCCCAAACTCATGAAGTAGTTGTGAACCTTCCAAAACAAGAGGACACGTGGAGGTAGATATCTCACTTCA
>SNQJ01S0006214.1:104537-125512 GCA_010110895.2 Picea sitchensis
TGGCCCAAGACCGAAGGACATTTTGAGAATTTTTTATGACTGTATATTTCAATTTGTAAGTTGGAAGGGCATGTAGCAGTAAATTGTATTGTTATTGAAGACTCATATGTGTTGTTTCATCAGATTTGTCTTCTATGTTATATGTTCTATTCTTCATCTTGTCTTAATTCCATCGTTGATTTTAAGGATTAAAATTTTCCTTTGATTGATATATTCCTAATGCGGTAGAGGACATGCTATAAGATTGTGTATCTATCATTGTTTACTGTTCAGACACATCTAAATTCTATGTAGTCAGTTCTATTCTTGATCTTGTTTGAATGTACTGTTGATTTTAAGGATTAAAATTTGCCTTTGATCGATATATTCTCGATGCAATAGAGGATCTTTTGTAATCTTGCCTATCTATCATTGTTTACCATTGAGACACATCTAAATTATCTTCACAGAGAGGAACTCTTCTTAGCGAATATTAGTCTTTATGTTATTCTCTTATTATTATCTCCATCATTATAGAAATATTGTGTCTGATAGGAAGATTAAATGCCTTCGATGAGAAGACTTTTTATGACTCCATATCCCAATGGTCCATCACTGATCTGCAGTGATATCTATTGTCTTTTCCTTTCTTTAAAGTCTTGTTGATCCACCTACTCAAACCATTTTATTCCATTTACATTTTGATAAGTACTAGGCCTATCCTCTTGCAGTCTGAGGGTGATTCTCAGTACTAACACAGTTTCCTTAGAAGAAAACAATAAGGGGGGGTTCCTATAGTTCAAAGGATGGTGCGAACATAGGTGTTCATAAATTCCAAAAAACATGTGTTAGAGATATTCATGAGTCTGTCTAGATAGTGGTTAGTAGGGATGTTGCGGTTGTGGATGTGTGTAATTTCTATGTCATGACTTTGGTAGGGAATTTTAATGGGAAGTCATCTAAGGAGGGTCCTTTATCCGATTGGATTGACCAACACTGGAGACCTGAAATTGATTATATTCATGTGTTGCATGTCCTTATCATAGGATGGATGGTATTTATCTTTTGTTTAGAAGAAAATTGTGACAAAATTCTCAGGAAAAACTAGACTTGGGGGGCCTCGAGGTTGATCCTATGGAATTCAATCCAGCTAGAGAGCCAGGAGTGATTGTGAAAGTTTGGGCTATAATATTAGGGATTCCTCTGGTATTCTGGTATAAGAAGGAAATGGAAGCCATAGGTAATAATCTTGGGGTCTTCTCAGGCTTGTAACCTAACTAGAAGTGCAAGGCCAATAGGAGACAAGTGTGAATCCAATTTGAGGTTGAACTGTCATATGGATTGGTAAGAAATGTTGATTTTCTTTTTGGTGAGAAAACTTGACATATGAACATTGAATATTGGCACTTTCCATTTCATTTCTTCTCCTTCCACGAGATGGGTAATCTATAATCTCAGTGAAAAATATATCCTCTGATTACAAGGAGGCCAATGAATAAGTGGGTCAAGAAATAAAAGTATGTACAGGAAGTTGATAGTAAGCTCCCCACATCAAATATTGGTGAAATAAAGGTGGTCCCAGTTGCTAAGAAGGGCTGCTTATTTTGGTATTTGAAAGTTTTGGATCAACCTAACGGTTTGCCCGGTAAGCTAATTGGTACCCCTCTCCCTTTTTTAATTTCTTCAGTTGACTTGGTTTCCCCCAATTCCTTGTCCTTTTCATTCGTCCCCTTGATTCCTTGAGTGTCCTTCTTATCCCTAGGTGCCCTAATGTTTCCCCTTCTCCTCTCCCCCTAGTTGTAAGCGTAGTTGTTGATTACCCAATCAATGTTGAGGGTGCCAATGCTAGGGAAAATTTGGCCACTCCACTTGTCTTTGTTGATGTGGTCCTTCCTCCCAAAAATGAATATGCATTGCAAGCTAGAACCAGGATGAAAGAAGATTCATCCTCTAGTGGGGGACATTTATCCCTCGACCCAGTTTAGCCCAATCCATTTGGGAGTAAGTCTTCCCTCCTTAAATCTTAGCAACATGTGGTTTTGGATTTTAGTAAAGGTAGCTAAGACAACATTTCTAGGGCACCTAGAGTAGGTAAATTCCTCAAGAAACGATTGTCATGATAATTCTCTCCTTCAATGCAAGAGGTGTAAGGGGTTCCCACAAAAATATGTCCCTCAAAAGGATCATTTTGAGCCACAAGCATGATGTGTTGTTAATTAAATAGACTATGTGTGATGGTTCCCAAGATAGAGCAGTTCTGGAGACCTAGTTCAAAGGTTATTCTTTCTGTGTAGTCGATGCTTTCGGTTATTCTGGAGGTCTAATAACTAGATGGATTTTGACTTGTAAATCCAGCTCCTCTTCGTTTGTTCAATCAGACATAGGGGTCAAATTGGAGGTCAAGGATGTTGGTATCAAACTCAATGTGGTAAACATATATATGGTATCAAACTCAATGTGGTAAACCATGTTATTCACCCTTTTGATGGGGAATGGAATGTAATTTCATATTCATTTGTTGATTACATACATCATTTAATGATTTCCTAGTGGTTTTATGTATATGCCTATAATGTTAATGCATCAGATCCCATTAAACCTCTGCAGTTAAGTGAGCTCAGGCTAGAGTAGTACTTGGATGGGTGACTGGATAGGAAGTCCTAGTGTTTTACATGCCTATGGAATTTTATGAACTTTGTCCAATTTATCCCACATGCATCATGGGAATTGTTATCCTCTCACTCTCTCATATATAATTGAGGTGAAGGATGCCCTTTAAGCATGCAGTTGAGTGTGATGTAAAGCTTCTTGTGAATGAAGCACAACCAACATTTATTTATTTTTAGAGATAAGCTACCCCATTTTTTCAGTTTGTGCTCTACAGTTTTTTTCTATCTTATTCAGTAATAGAAGTTGGGTTTGATTGTATTTCTGTGTTCTCTTCTATATTTTTGTGTATTTCATTGTTATATATTAGTTATATTTCTTCCTTCATGTCGTTCTCAAAATAATCTGGATCAGTGTCATCAAAGAAGTATTATCCTTGTCACTTCTCAGAGAAGGTCCCTGACGAGGTCAGGGTATAGAGATTTGGGTCTCGAGCTAGTTTCACTTGAGGAAAAAAAATCTCGCTAGTCCAAGTGGCCTCCCATGGCGAAAGAAAAGAGAGATGACATAGCATGATATCCTTTCAAGACGTTACTTGAGGAAGCCCTTGTGTGAAAAAGGAATGAGATGATGGAAAAATTCGCTCAGATCCTTCGAAGACTAATGATGGAGGCAACCGAGGCATATTCAACAAGAAACCATTTTGCAAGTGCGACACCCTTCAAGGTACAATTCAATTTTGATATCCCCTTATTTGAAGGCAAGATAGATGCAGATGCTCTAGAAAAATAGTTGAATCTGCTAGAAGGTTATTACTTTGTCCCAAATTTTTCTGACAGCGAAAAGATCACCTTCACTCTCCTTAAATCCCTTCCCCATGTCAGATCTTGGTGGGAAGGTTATTGGGAGAGGTACAATGCAGATGAATCTACACTATTAAGTAGAGAACCCACTTGGGCGACCTTTGTAGATGCCCTAAAGGAGGAGTTCTACCCTGTCGGAAACTATGATGACCAATACATGAGATGGAAAACTATGCATCATGAAAGACATGAGACGATGTTGGAGTACACCAACATATTTCATACCTTGCGCTCAAAGTTGCGTATCAAAGACTCTGAGAAACACGTGGTTTTAAAGTACCGAGTGGTATACATAGGTACATCCAAACAGAGATGGATTTCTTGGACATCTCCTTATTGGGATTTTCTTATCGATATGCAGTCAAAGTTGAGCTGACCTGTATGAAGCAAAGATATGCTTAATTGTACCTGCCCAGAACAAGACAATAAAAAAACATTATTTTTCAAGTAAAAATTGATGTTAGTGCTTCGTAAAACCTTGGAATTTTCAATAAAAGAAATAAGTTGATATAAGATGAAGCAAACATAAATTTATAACAACAATGTATATATGAATATAACTTCACAATTTATGCCTTAAACAAGCTTCAAAATTACCTGAAATGGTAACCTAATAATAGCAATATGCTAGCACTTGTCGGAAACTAATAAGGCAATGTAAAAATCAACTTTAACAATTACTTTTAGGATCTTTTAGTGCTGCAATATATGGATATAGCTTACTTTTGTAAAAACAACAATTATGTTAGTAAATTATTCTAATCTAGGGTTAGGAATAGTTAGTAAATAGCATGAGGTAAGAATTTTAGGGGTTTTTTTGATCAATCAACCAAGTATGAGGAAATAACTAATGTATTTAGGGCTAATGGACTCACTTTTGCAGCAGCAATCTTGAAGGAAACAAATGATAATGAGTGAACTAGAGACCAAAGGGAAAATGATTGAGGTGTTGGTAACCCAAGGCCTCGATCACCAAACCCTAGAAGGAAAACGACTACTAGGAAGTAGGTAACCCTAGGCCCTAGCAATTTTCCTTCTTCTTTAGCTCAAGTTTGAGATAAGTAAAATGTTTATGAAGCAAGGGTTTTAGAGTGTTACAATGGTAGGGCTATAGCACATGCTTCACTGGATATGTTTTCTATCAAAATCTAGTAGGTGGATAGCTATTGAGATAAGGACAATAACATGTGCTTAATCTCCTAGGGTTTTATACTAGAAATTTCATGATCTTAGTAAATGTAAAGTAAAAATACTATAACCATTCAAAAGAAAGAAGAATTGCATAATTTCACTTACGTTCATTGTTTGTGCAATTATATGCATAATATATTACCAAACTTAAATTATCGACCGAGATTCGTAATCAATAGAGTTGTTACACTATATGTGCCAGAAATAGGTGGTTTATCTACGTCTGATGAGTATATCATAAAGAAGAAACAATCGAAACTCAATACTCTGTCTTTCACACAATTCAAAATCTAGAAAGAAAAACTGATCAACAAATGTATAATTCATAATTCTTCTTCAGGGGATGGATATTCTCATTATAGGCTCATGAAAGAATAAAGATGAACTTTTACTCTTTCCCCTGCAAAATCTATACTAACAACAATTAACACGTTGCATATTCTCAAATAAAGCATCAATCAATTCTAGATGAAATAATCGGTAGAGGAAGACACTCCATTGTAGGTGCATGTATGGTGAGAGATCGAAGCCTTGATTGTCCCTGTGGTTGCAAGATGTAACCTAATCAATTCTGGAAGGAAACTCTAACTGTGATGGAGCACTCTATTACAGGCTCATGTATGGTGAAATATGGAGACTCCGCTTGTACATAGATTTTCAAAATAGAAACAAATATTAAAGCATTAAATCTAACAAATGCATGCATTCCAAAGACTGTCTTACAGGAAACAAGATTGTCCATTTACTAGATTATCAAGGTGAAAGATGGATTCTAATCTCATTTCCTATAACAACTCAATTCAATGATAACTTGCAAGCAATCCCTATCTAATTTTGCACACTTCTTCAAACCAATGACATCCATAAAGTAAATCAATGCAACTTGACAGTTATGAAAAGTTATTTCATTCCTACATAGGAAACAAATATTTTAATGAGATGTTCCATTTGCTAGCTCATGTAATGCGAAGGATGGACTCTCAAACTATTCATGTACTGCCACACTTTGCAATAAATTCTAATAGTGAAATCAAAATAAAATAACAGGAAATCAAAATAACAAGTACATGAAATAAAAATCTATACTAATAATTTACAATGAGATTACCAAGACGGATATTTGGGCCCTTGCCAATGCCAACATGGAATATTTTATATCAGCAGATGCTAAATTCTAAAATGCACACAGGATCATTGAATTCAAACTTCCATTAATCTTTAGCAAGTAAATTTACAAAAAGAGTATGTTCAGAAATCAAATTTGTAGCATAACAATTCCTCCTCCTTCAAGACCCAATATTATGGCATAAAACTTTATCTCCCTTTTCCTCAGACCTATGAGGTCTTATTTATACATAAAATCCATGGAGGAATGGATGAAACCGAATCCCCAAACTCAGAAAATAACTTTTACCATTTTAGGATAAATCCCAAAAATCTGGGTTTTTCATCAATTTGGGCGGATTCGAGTTAGAGATCCACCCATATCTTCTAAAACAATTTGAATTTTGGAAAACTGCACTAGTCTTACTCAATTTTCCACATTCTAGACAAAATCTATATTGTAGAATTTCTAGATCTGATTCCATCTGCACAGAAATCGAGGCACAAGTTGACAGTTTGAGATTTTTTCTATTTCTTGCATAATCATTCCCCTTGAATTGGAGGTCCACATGTGTGATATGGGTGAATTTTGACTCACCTTTTCACATGTAAACGTCACTCTGGACATAACCCATGTCCATGATTTTCCTCTGGAAGCTTTCCAAATTTTCGATCTATATCTAGTATCGGATGGGCACAGAAATAGGTACGAGATGAGAACAGTTGTAATATTGTAGTAATGAAATAAGAAGAGTACCGAACGAGCCCCGAGGATGAGTATCGGATGAGATAAATCATTTTCATAAAATCTTCTTCAATTAATCAAAGTAATTAGAAGCATAATCAACAATCATTTAATCCCAATTTAATTAAGAAATCAAACAAATTATGCTTTCAATGTGAGTTACCTCATTATGCACATAAGTAAGGCCACAAGGTCTATTGGGGAAAAAATAGAAAAATTGTGCATAGGTCAGAGGTAAAATTGACCAATATAGAAGGTAAGATAAGGTAAGAGGGGTGTCAAAACAAAGACCTAACATTCACCAAGAATAGTCTAGAAAATTCCCTAGTTGAGGAATTTCCACCAAGAAAATACCAAAATACACCAACACAAGCCTCCTCCAAGAGTTGTGCACCACTTAACTTCAACCAATAAGCCTTAAAGAGGTTGAATTTCAGACCTCACTTGTGTGAGTGAAAGAATGATGATAAAATAGAAGGGATTAATCCCTTATTTATACAATCAAAATAACCTTTAATTACAAAATTAGGTCAAAAAGGCCGACATGGCCAGTTAAATCAAATATCCATCTTTTTACATAAATTTGACAAATTAAGCCCTAAAACATGCAAAAAAGGTGATGTCATGCCCTCCTAGATGAGACATTGGCCTCCAAGAGTAAAACGTTAGGCCTTCCAAGGCCTCTGGATCATGCCACACATTCCAAATAGTGAAAAAATGCCTATGTCATGTCCATCTGACATTGGGTGACATCAAGGGTCATAGAGGCGATGCCATGGGCCTTCCAAGGCCAATGTTCAAGGGGAAAGGACAGATCCCCCTAGGTCCATGCATGCCAAGATGTCTCTCATGGAACGTCCTCCTCTCTCTCTAGTGCAAGCCTCTGGTATACGTCTTCCCCTAGCTAGGGTCTCAACATTGATCTGGTGGGATTTTATCCCTATGGAGGTTTGAGCTAATCATCTCCCCATATGTACCTGTTTGTCAGGCATGGTCTTGCAACAACAACAAGTATGCTCTACATGGGATCATAAGTCAGAGGGATCATAGTACTGTCAAAAACATCTAATAATCAAGTTACCCAAACATGTGCATAAAACCCCCTTTTCCCAGACAAGTGCTCAAAGACGTTATGTTATTCTACAAGCCAGGTTTGGAGA
The DNA here is from genome assembly GCA_010110895.2 of Picea sitchensis. Classification (NCBI taxonomy): domain Eukaryota; kingdom Viridiplantae; phylum Streptophyta; class Pinopsida; order Pinales; family Pinaceae; genus Picea; species Picea sitchensis. The sequence continues at coordinate 112,187 of SNQJ01S0006214.1, forward strand.
GGGTTGTAGGACATCCTATTGGGCCAATTCTCCTTAGGTGAGGGGTGTTTCCAGGTGAAGACCACTCTAGCTCATGTAAGTACATTAGATGGTGTGGGGTATGTTTGGGCAATGGGTGTAGTGATGACAAGGAAATGTAGGTATTACCTGTGGGTGCCTCTGAAAAGGGTGAGCTGCACCTTGTCATGGATGCAATTGTTTCCTATCCCATTCAATGCCTTTTAAACTTTTTATCTTATTTCTTTTTCTTTCAAGATAATAGCTAGGTTATTTCTTTTTCTTTTCAAGTGAATAGTTGGGGAACATTGTCCTTGGCATGTTGACCAGTGGTGACATCATTACTCAAAATGATTTCATAGAGATGTGAATGCTAGCTCATGATGAGACCCCCTATCTCTTAGCTATGCCTCCAAGATTCACTACCCTGGCGCGGTGACCAAATGAATAGTAGTTTCATACCATTACATGCCCATGGATCTAATAGGATGGATCGTGATGAGACCTCCTATCCACCAACTAAGTATTGAGTATTATCTTTTTATGGGTCCCCCCTTTTTCTTACTGAGAAGCCTTTTATTAATTTCTTAGGGATCCCTAGGCAAAGCATCTCAAGGTTTTATCTTTTGTCTTTTAACTTTTGCCAGCTACTTTTACCCTCTAGACCTTTAGCCCCTTCTTCCCACAAGGAAAGGTACAACCCTTACTATGTTGGAAAACCCAATGCCCAAACCAATGCAGGGAATATATGAGAGGGAATATGATGAAAAGTGATAAGTATGGTGGGAATGGACGATGACCTTTCATAAACCCACCTAGTGGAAACCCACTCTTAGGGAACCGACTTGCTAGGGAATTCTTCCATCCCCTCAAGTATAGAAAAGTCAAAAGGCATAAATTCAAAGCACACGTCATGAAGCAAAAGAGAATTAAATGCACATATTCAAATGTTTTGAGAATTAGAGTGCCACAAATGATGATACCCGAACTCATTACCTCTTAGAGAAAGACCCACTGCTACTTTAGAACCAGGCCAATGGGATGGATGTTGATGTTGTTGATAGAATGGAGGCGTTAAAGAAGAAGAATGGGCCCTTGAGGGCTAGGCTCAAGTAAATATGGCTCTTGGTACTCCATGTCTAGGACCTGTGGGCCTCGAGACCTAATTTCCTTAGTTATCCCTAGGCTAGGAGATAACATCTGGATCCAACTCAGGGACACATGCTCACCGTAGAGCACATGAGAACCTCAACATATCTAGTATGACCTGTGACCTGCTAGATCTCAACAAGATTGATTGGTAATCATTTGGGGTGGTGATATCACCCCTGGTTCATATATCATACAATGGAATATAAGTAAACAATCATATGTACAAATGGAAATACAACTACTCTAGCATAAAATGCAGATGGTATATACAATGAATGCAAAATTCCTACCTACTTACCTCTACTTACTTGTTGGTTGAATTCTAGGTGTAGTCAAATAGCCGGTGAAACCATCCTAGCAATGTATCATAATACCTGCCTCTATGCTTCATCATAAACCAAAACAATGATAAGTCAAGCACAAAAACAACATGAGTTATAAAATGTATTTTATCATCAAAAATTGTAAAGTCTAGATCATGGAAGCGAGAGGGAGGGACAAAATCATGCCAATTCACACCTTTAGGAGAGTTCTCAATCCATATCACAAAGGGATCATGAAAAATAAAAGGCTCAATAGGATGAATCAAAGAGTCTGGAGGTTGGCTACCTTGGATGTCTTCACAATCTGAGGTCTGGGAAGGAACTAGCAAGAACTTGGAGGATGACTAGCAATTTCTCAAGGTAAGGCTGAAAGAATGAGATAATAAAATTGTTTTAAAGGTATTTAACCTTCCCTTTAATTCTAAAGAAGGTTTTTCCCAAGATAAAACTCAAAACAAGGGACATGTTTCCCAACTACACCCTTAATGACATAGTGACGTAAAGTAATTGAAGAGGACTGGAGAACCTTGTCACTAGTACCCTTCTTTAGGAAAGTAAGGTCCTCACCTCTATCAAGATCTAAGAACAATGGTGGTTGATAATCATATTCACAAGATAAATCCAATTTCTCAAAGGAGTATTCATCGAAATCTTGAAGGTATGACTGAAAATCATCAGGAGAAAATAGAACTAGGTCACCCTTGGAGATGTCTATAACTATATTATTTCCTTGTTGCCAAATGTCAAAATCATTATTAACCTCAAATGATAGGTGTATATGAAACACTTGGAAATTTTCTTCCATATCATAAATGGGATCTTCATTAGAACCAATCACATCCTACTTACATATTCCAACATGTATGAACTCATCAATATTGTCAACAATGTTACAACCTCTATCATAACATGAAGGGTTTAATGCATCCAAGGGATTCTCTAGTACTTCTTCACTTTACAAATCATAAAAAAAAGCATCATCAAAATTTTGGAAAGAGAAATAACTTACCGTGTTCACTTTTCGTTGTGTAGGAGCATCGATGGCTTGGATGGCTTCATCAAATGGAATAGGGTCTAGTACATCATCACCAAGACTCATCTCTTCATCTTCATTCGAAAAAGAAGGAACTAGCTCTTCTGAGGGCTCCTTTACTTCATCACCTTTTGAATCATAGAAAAAAGTGTCATCAATAAACCTGAAAGGAAAACGACTCACCTCATTCTCTTCATCTTGTGCATGATAGATAGGATCTTGGAAAGCTTCATCGGACGAAGCAGCGATTACTAGTGCTTCATCCTCACAATTCATTTTTTTAGTTAAATCTTATTTTCAATCATGGGAAAAATCTTTCTCCTCTTCAAGGGGTTGACAATTTTCTTCATAAATTTCTCCTTCTATATCAGAGGATTCTTCGTATTGGGTGTTGGTCCTAAATTCTGCACCTGATTGCTAAAGGGAAATGTTAGGCCACCTATCAGTTATAAAGATTGTTTCTTTTAATTTTGGTCAGAGGGTTATTCTATCAAGATAAAGGCAAGGCTGGGTTGGTAGAATGATATGGATGAGGGCCCTCCTTGGTTGATGGCACACAAAAGACAGACCAATGAAACAATAGAAAACAAAGAGAAACAACAAGCTACTCAATGAATAATCTGATGTAAGAAGTTCAATACTCAAAATAATATTTCAAGAAATCAAACATGTATCAAAACACAATAACTCCCACAGGTTACAAAGATGATTTTTCACCAAATCATTAGTTGTTTGAAAGGTTGTGTATTAGTAAAAATAAGTCACACAATAGTTGAAAGGAAATGAAAGCACGTTGTGCAAATCAGAAACTGTATTTAAGATAAGAATAAAAACACATAAGAAGTTGAACGAAACATTGCCATCAACAATATGTTCACCAGGTAGAGAGCTTTAATCCATGCATAAAATGATTCCAACCTGTCTGTTGTATTTCTATTCCTTCCCAAAAATATCCGGCCCCTTACAATATCCAAAAAATAACTATTTAAAGAAAAGGTGCAGAGGTCCTCGTCCTTAGGGGACTTAGACCTAAATTAAGCTAACTGTCTGTAAATCAAATTATTAACTATACTAAGATGTTGAAGTTAATTACCAAGGGTGGTCCTTATCTTACACAGAAGACCACTCTTGCATATAATCTAGGAAAATGTTGGACCTAATCAAGATAAAACTAGTATTGTCTCTGAGACAGAACTGATGCATGTTGAAGGAACTAAATGGCTGAAAATAGGCCTCGGAGTGATAGAGCAGAGATCTGTTTTCAAGTGATGCCATGTTTGCAAGTTGTTGGAGGCTACTGGAGATAATCGGCTATGTGAGTAGAGTTTGTTAAGTGCATCTCTCACTAACATGTGTCGATCTGTCAAGGAGACTGACTCCATATCTGTGTCTTATATTTCATAAGATAAGTGTAGTCTGAGTTGACTGTACTTGACTCTTCCCCTAACTTTCACTGTGATGACTGGTCGTGAACAGGGAGTCGTGGAGACAAACATCCAATAGGAAGACAGGATGAGGTGACATGTGAAGAGATATGTCACAAAGTGAGAGGAGGTGTGACTGGTGAGTGGGAGGTATTGGGAGTATGGGGTTGGTGATGTGTATCGAAGGCTATAGTTGGTGTGAAAAGAGAGGGTGGTATATGGGATGGGAGGTGAGTGGAAAATAGGTGGCGCGCAAAGAGAAAGGGTGGCATTGGAAAACCACCCTGCGGGACCTCAAAGGAGGGGGTAGATTGCTGAGGCTTTCAAGGGTGGTTTGAATTCAGACCACCTCTGGGCCTGAAATTCACCAGAAGCTGCCACATACCCTTCCAACAAAACCATGGTTTAAATTGTAGGACCTCTTTGGAAAATTAATGTCCGGGCAATTTACGCCCTTCAATGAACTATAGTCGCCGATCTTATTACGATCTGAGATTTGGGTGAAATTTACCTGCTACAAGGATCGACGGTTCTCGTTGACCTCGGATCAACGGCCCAGATTCACTTCAAAATTCCGGACTTCGGGAGTTTCAATTGTTAAGCATGAAGATATCTCGTATGAAAATCATCGAAGTGACATGGTGGTCTGATGTCGTATGATGTCACAACTGTTGAGGTGTATTGGGAAGAACAGTGACACATTTCACGAGGAAATGGGAAAATGACACAACCAAATGACCTGATATGAATGCCAGGTGTTCTGGCTCATGAGTGTGCCACATGTCTCAACTATTGGTTGCCGCGTGTCTCAACTGTTGGTTGCCACATGATTCGACACTTTGGGCTTTCGAAGTTTCACCTGTTAGTGCTTCAAACCTTCCCTGAGGAAAATCACAGAAGTAAATGATCTGTCACCACGTGTACCATCTGATGGATGGTCTAGATTTACTTCGGGACTTCAGGTCTTTGATTCTCTGGGAATTTCCAACATGAAACCAAAAATCACCCAGACAAAAGTCCTTGAAGTGAATGATATGTTGTCGTGTGTCGTGCACGACGAACAGTCCAGATTCACTTCGAAGATCTGGTATTTGGGAGTTTCAAATGTGAAGCATGAAGATCTCCCGAAGGAAAACTCTTGAAGTGGACGATCTACTTCCACGTGTCTCCGTTGATGTATGTTCCTGATTCACTTCAGGACTTCAGGTCTTTGGCTCTTCGGGAGTTTCAAATATTTGTGCTTGGAAAAATCCTGAAGAGAAAATCGTTGAAGTAGATGACCTCTCACCACGTGTCATAGTAGATGAACGACCCAAATTCTCTTCAGGTCTTCGACATTTCAGGATTCGGATCTTCTAATGACTCTAGTTGTTAAAATTAGTGCAATTCTACATCCCCAAATGGATGACAGTCATTGATATGATTTGCTTGATAGATATCCACCATTGAAACTTTCCCCTATTTATTTCGTCAACCCTGTCCCAAATATGACTGTTATGAGTGGCTGCGTTTATCCACGGGCGTTTCCTGCGCATGCAAAAAGACTTAGTGGACCTGTGGTGATATTAATCAATGGGAAAATATGATGACAATTAATTCAAACCCAATCCAACATATATTTATCCTTCGAGAAACAGAGACATACATGCACAACGACTCAAAAAAGAATAAGGACCAAGATACCTAGTAGTGGGAAAAAGACTTAACCAACCAAAAGAGGAAAAATTGATGAAGGCATGTGGAAAATAATGGAGAGGTAGGGGATGCAGACCTATGTTACAACATTATCTCCAACTGGGGATAGATCTTCCCTATGAGGTGATAAGAATTGTAGATCAGTGCCTTGAGATTAGATAATTGCTCTTCCCTTTCATCACTTACCTTTGTTTCTTTTATGTCAGCCCTGTGTATCTGTTGTTGTCCCTCAACCATGCATTTTATTGAAATAAAAACTGAAACTACACCCCGATGCCTGCATTGGGCTATTGAGTCTTTACTGAAACTTGAAAATGCAACTAAACCCCAGTGCCTTTATTGGGATGTGGAGTCTCTTATTCAAACAAGCTACTGAAAACAAACATACTGAAAAAAAATATGCGAACTAAAAAATAAATGCTCGAACTATGAGCTTATTCTCCCACTACCTACTCTATTCAGTTGAAAACCAACACAATCATGTGTAATTCCACTACTAATGAAACCAAGAAAATTTTTGACTAAGAATTGTAACTATGTGTAGGTCACTGTTTAGAATAATCCAAAGAGGATATATCAAACATGACAAAAAGGTAGAAGGCATATGGTACTTACAGTTTCAAATGATGATCATAGTAAAACTTTCAACCTTTGGGATTTTGGAAAAATAAGAATCCATCTATCTCTCTATTGGATATTGAAACTCATGAAAATCCTCCAACTAGTTGATAGGACAAATTTGTTGTTGTGTGAGATATGTATTATAAACAAGACTGGGTTGTTCCTATCCTCATTGAAACAACTCATGAAATTCATGTGATTCACAACCATAAAAGGCAGCAAAACACCCTTAATACTACTCATCTTGTTGTTTGAAATGAATGGGTATGTCTCCAGCATTGTTGGCTTGTCCTTGTTCTATATCTAGAATGCCATCTTCAGACTTATAGATTTCCTGTTGCTCAACAATTTCATAAGGAAGGGGAAAAACATGCTCGTGACCTTCAACATCACTTTCCTCACAGTTAATCAAATATTTATGAGAACATAGAACAACAGATGTATCATAACAACGACTATCTGATTCACCTAGAATAATGCAATATGCATCCAAAGCCTTATTATCATCAATTTTATCATTAATGTAATTCCCAACATCATCCTTTTGAATAAAAGGATCAGAAGAAGACTCATATGTAACCAAATATTCCTCCACTTCCTCAATGGAAAGGTCCCCTTTACTTTCACTACTAGAAGAACTAATAAGTGATTGTCGAATATGAGACTCAAATTCTTCACACCAGTTCTCAAAAAGTAAATCAGCTGGGAAAAACCTTTAACAATGCTTATTGAATGAAACATGGAACTATTCTAGGGAAAATATGCTAGCAGGGGGAAAGGATCGATACCACTTATGAGCATCTCCCTCTAATGAGTACATGAACATCCTCATGATGTATTCCCCACTGATGCATGAGTTCATGAAACTCAAGAAAACAATCAACATGGTTGTCATCTCTATGTTCTCTAAATCTAGGCAAAAAATTACCCCACTCATCTATAGTAGGAACAACATTTGGAAAACCAGGAACAACAGAGAAATTTAAAGGAGCAAACCTCTGAGCCAAGATGACTTCCATCTGAAACTATGACTTCTTAAAACTGTGGAGTTGCCACTGGATTCTTTAACCATGGAGTCACCAGGTGAATGATATGTAGTCTAAATGTTTCTAGTCTTTTTTCACCATCAAATATTAGATCTGATCGTTTTCGTTCTCCCAGGGAAAGATATTTCGTTAGTTTGTTCCTAGGAAATGGTGCCAGAAGATGTTGGTCCTAAAGTATGCACTTGAATGCTAAAGGGAAATGTTAGGCCGCCTGTCAGTTATAAAGATTATTTCTTTTAACTTTGGTCAGAGGGTTATTCTATCAAGACAAAGGAAAGGTTGGGTTGGAAGAATGATATGGATGAGGGCCCTCCTTGGCTGATGGCACACAAAAGACAAACCAGTGAAATAATAGAAAACAAAGAGAAACAACAAGCTACTCAATGAATAATCTGTTGTAAGAAGTTCAATACTCAAAATAATATTTGAAGACATCAAACATGTATCAAAACACAGTAACTCCCACAGGTTCCAATGATGAATTTTTACCAAAGAATTAGTTGTTTGACAGGTTGCGTATTAGTAAAAAGAAATCACACAATAGCTGAAAGGAAATGAAAGCAAGTTGTGCAATAAATTTTTTTATTCAAGATAAGAATAAAAACACATAAGAAGTTGAACGAAACATTGTCATCAAGAATATGTTCACCGAGTAGAGAGCTTTAATCCATGCATAAAATGATTCCAACCCATCTGTTGTATTGCTATTCTTTCCCAAACATATCTTCCCTTTACAATATCCAAAAAATAACTATTTAAAGAAAAGTTGCAGAGGTCCTCTTCCTTAGGGGACTGAGACCTAAATTAATCTAACTATTTGTAAATAAAATTATTAATTATACTAAGATGCTGAAATTAATTAGCAAGAGTGGTCCTTATCTCACACAAAAGACCACTCTTGCATCTAATCTAGGAAAATGCTTGACCTAATCAAGATAAAAATACTATTGTCTCTGAGACAGAACTAATGCATGTTGAAGGAACTGAATGGTTGAAAATAGGCCTCAGAGTGATATATCAAAGCTCTGTTTTCAAGTGATGACATATCTGCGAGCTGTTGAAGGCTACTGGAGATAACTGGTTGTGTGAGAAGAGCTTGTTGAAGTGTGTGTGGTACTAACCCACGTCGATATGTGATGGATACTGACTCCCTATCCATGCCTGAGATTTCACAAGCTAATCACAGTCTGAGTTGACTGTACTCAACTCTTCCCCTCTCTTTCATTGTGATGATTGGTCGTGAATAGGGATTCATGGAGACGGGCGTCCAATAGGAATATGGGATGAGATGAAATGTGAAGATAGATTTCACAAAGTGAGATGAAGTGTGACTAGTGAGTGGGACGTATCGGGAGTATGGGATTGGTGGCATGTAGCGAAGGCTATAGCTGGTGCACAAAGAGAGGGTGGTAGATAGGCTGGGAGGTGAGTTGAAAATATGTGGCGCATAAAGAGAAAGGGAGACATTGAAAAAACAGACTACGGGAACTCAGGGGGGGGTAGATTGCAGAGACTGCCAAGGGTGTTTTGGATTCAGACCTCCTTTGGGCCCACAATTCACTAGAAGTTGCCACGTACCCTTCCAACAAAATCATGGTTTAAATTGCGGGACCACTCTAGAAAATTAACATCCGGGAAGTTTGCATCCCCGAAATGATCTATAGTCGTTGACTTGATTACGATCTAAGATCTGGGTGACATTTACCTGCTACAAGGATCGACGGTTCTTGTTGACCTGGGATCAATGGTCTAGATTCACTTCGGAAATTTGGGTTTCGAGAGTTTCAAGTGTGAAACATGAAACATCTCCCGAAGGAAAATCTTCAAAGTGAATGATCTGTCTCCATGTGTCATGATGGATGAACAACCCAGATTCACTTCAGAAGTTTGGGCTTTAGGAGTTTAAATTTTTAAGAGAGAATATCTCCCAGAGGAAAATCATCGAAGTGACGTGGCGGTCTGATGACATATGATGTCACGGTTGTTGAGGTGTCTTGGGAAGAATGGTCACACCTATCATGAGGAAATGGGCGAATGACACAACCAAATGACCTGAGATGAATTCCACGTGTCTTGCCTTATGAGTGTTCCATGTGTCTCAACGACTCATTGCCACAGGCTTCGACACTTCAGGATTTGGGAATTTCACCTATTAGCGCTTCAGAACTTCCTGGAGGAAAATCGTCGAAGCAACTGATATGTCACGATGTGTCTCGTCTGATGGATGGTATATATTTACTTTGAGACTTTGGGTCTTTGATTCTCTAGGAATTTCGAACGTGAAACCTGAAAATTGCCTCGAGGAAAGTCCTTGAAGTGAATGATCTGCTGCTGTGTGTCGTGGCTGACGAACGGTCCAGATTCACTTCGGAGATCCGGGCTTCGGGAGTTTCAAATGTGAAGTGTGAATGATATGTTTCCATGTGTCTCCATTGATGTATGGTCCTGATTCACTTCGAGACTCCGGGTCTTTGTCTCTTCAAGAATTTCAAATATTTGTGCTTGGAAAACTCTCGAAGAGAAAATCGCCGAAGAAGATGACATATCCTTATGTGTCATGGTAGATGAACATCCCAGATTCTCTTCGGGTCTTCGGCAGTTCAGGCTTCAGATGTTCTGATGAATCTGGATGTTAAAATATCCACAATTTTGCATCCCCAAATGGAAGATAGCTATTGATAAGATTTTCTTGATAGATCTCCACTGTTTAAACTTTCCCCTGTTTATTTCAGCAACCCTGGCCCAAATATGACCATTCTGAGCAATTTTGTTTATCCACAGGTGTTTCCTATGTATGAAAAAATGGTTGGTGGACATGTGGTGAGATTAATCAATGGGAAAATATGATGACAATTAATTCGAACCCAATCCAACATATATTTATTCTTCGAGAAATAGAGACAGACATGTGCAACAACTCAAAATCGAATAAGGACCAAGATACCTAGTAATGGGAAAAAGGATTAACCAACTAGAAGAGGAAAAATTGATGAAGGCATATGGAAAAGAGAGGAGAGGCAGGGGATGCAGACCTAGGTTACAACATTGGCTCCAACTGGGGATAGTCCCTGTGAAGTGCTAAGAACTGTAGATTAGTGCCTTGAGATTAGATAACTTCTCTTCCCTTTCATCACTTACCTTCATTTATTGTCTGTCAGCCTGTGTATCTGTTGTTGTCCCTAAACCATGCATTTTATTGAAATAAAAACTGAAACTACACCCCAATGCTTGTGTTGGGCTATGGAGTCTTTACTGAAACTTGAAAATGAAACTAAACCCCAGTGCCTTTGTTGGGCTGTGGAGTATCTTATTCAAACAAGCTACTGAAAACCAACATACTGAAAAACAATCTACGAACTAAAAATTAAATTCTCTAACTACAAGCTTATTCTCCTACTACCTCATCTCAAAACCAACATAATCATGTGTAATTCCACTTCCAATGAAACCACAAAAACATTTGACTAAGAACTGTAACTATGTGTAGGTCACTATTTAGAATAATCCAAAGAGGATATATCAAAGGCGACAAAACACTGGGAGGCATCTAGTACTTACAGTTGCAAATAATGGTCATGGTAGAACTTTCAACCTTTGGGATTTTGGAAAAATAAGAATCCATCCATCTCACTATTGGATCTTGAAACTCATGAAAATCCTCCAACTGGTTGACATGAAAAATGTGTTGTTGTGTGCGATTTGCATTATAAACAAGACTGAGATGCTCCTTTCCTCGTTGAGACATCTCATGAAGGTCATGTTATTCACAACCATAAAGGGAAGAAAAACACCCTTTATACTGATCATCTTGTTGTTTGAAATGAATGGATATTTCTCCAGCATTGTTGGCTTGTCCTTGTTCTGGCTCTAGAATGTCATCTTAAGACTTATAGATTTCCTGTTGCTCAACAATTTCAGAAGGAAGGAGAAAAGCATGATCGTGACCTTCAACATCACTTGCCTCACAATTAATCAAATCTTTATGAGAACATAGAACAACACACCTAGAATAATGCAAGACCCATCCAAGGATTTATGTCTGTAAATTAAGCTGACTGTCTGTAAATCAAATTATTAACTATACTAAGATGCTGAAATTAATCAGCAAGAGTGGTCCTTATCTCACATAGAAGACCACTCTTGCATATAATATAGGAAAATGTTGTACCTAATTAGGATAAAACTACTACTATCCTCAAGACATATAGTCCACGCAATGAACTATAGTCGTCGATCTGATTATGATCCGAGATATCGGTGACATTTACCTTCTACAAGGATCGATGTTTCTCGTTGACCTAGGATCAACGGTCTAGATTCACTTCGAAAGTATGGACTTCGGGTGTTTAGAATGTGAAACATCTCCCAGAAGAAAATCTTCGAAGTGAATGATTTGTCTCCATGTGTCATGATGGATGAATGACCCAGATTCACTTCGGAAGTGGAAGAATGACACAACCAAATGACCTGATATGAATTCCACATGCCCTACCTCATGAGTGTGCCACGTGTCTCAAATGTTGGTTGTCGCATGTCTCAACTACTAGTTGCCACGTGCTTCGACACTTCGGGCTTCGGGAGTTTCACCTGTTAGCACTCCTGGAGGAAAATCGCCGAAGTAACTGATCTATCGACACATGTCCTGTCTGATGGATGGTCTAGATTTACTTCAAGACTTTGGGTCTTTGATTCTCTGGGACTTTTGAACGTGAAACCTGAAAATCACCTGGAGGAAACCCCCCGAAGTGAATGATCTATTGTCGTGTGTCGTGGCTGACAAAGGGTCCATATTCACTTCGGATATCCAGGCTTTGAGAGATTCAAATGTGAAGAGTGAATATCTCCCGGAGGAAAAATCCTGAAGTGTACGATCTGCTTCCACGTGTCCTCATTGATATATGGTCCCGATTCACTTCGGGACTCCGGGTCTTTGGCTCTTTGGGAGTTTCGAACATTTGTGCTTGGAAAACTCTCGAAGAGAAAATTGCGTATATAACATGTCACCACGTGTCATGGTAGATGAACAACCCATATTCTCTTTGGGTCTTCGACAGCTTAGGCTTCAAATGTTCTGATGACTCTGGATGTTAAAATTTGTGCAATTTTGCATCCCCGAATGGACCACAGTCATAGATATGATTTTCTTGATAGATCTCCTTTGCTGAAACTTTGCCCTGTTTATTTCGACAACCCTGGCCCAAATATGACCATCTTGAGCGACTTCTTTTATCCACGAGCGTTTCCTACGTATGCAAAAAAACTTGGTGGACCTGTGGTGAGCTTAATCAATGGGAAAATATGATGACAATTAATTTGAACCCAATCCAACATATATTTATCCTTTGAGAAATAGAGACAGACATGCACAATGAGTCAAAAATGAATAAGGACCAAGATACCTAGTAATGGGAAAATGACTTAATCAACGAGAAGAGGAAAAATTAGTGGAGGCATATGGAAAAGAGAGGAGAGGTAGGGGATGCCGACCTAGGTTACAACATTGGCTCCAACTGGGGATAACACATCCCTGTGAGGTGATAAGAATTGTAGATCAGTGCCTTGAGATTAGATAATTTCTCTTCCCTTTCATCACTTACCTTCATTTCTTGTTTTTCATCCCTACGTATCTGTTGTTGTCCCTCAACCATGTATTTTATTAAAATAAAAACTTAAACTACACCCTAGTGGTTGCATTTGCCTATGGAGTCTTTACTGAAACTTGAAAATGCAACTAAACCCGTGATCCGGATTTATGTAGGAACACAATGAAATACAAAAATACACATAAACACATATATGAAGCGGAAATAAGACTTCATTTCATTAATAACAAATGACTGAAATATGCTTACAGACAAAATGGAAATAAACTAGCTAGGGCGTTGGTAGCTTATCTCTGAGAAGAGATGTGGTTGCTACTCGCATCCATGAGAAGATGATTACAATGAGGCTCTAGAGGCCTTTTTACAATATACGAGAATGAAAAAAGTCATAGACATCCAAAAACCTAACCCTATGAGATGAAGCACCAAAAG
>SNQJ01S0006214.1:126255-140075 GCA_010110895.2 Picea sitchensis
CATCCAAAAACCTAACCCTAGGAGATGAAGCGCCAAAAGTCATGTGGGCCCCGTTTGGGTAAGTTAGTACATCAACTTCCCGGGGTCGTAACTTTTGCATACGATCTCCGTTTTAGGTGTGTGATAGATCGTTGGAAAGGTATCGTCGAGGATATTCATTTTGCGGGTTCAATCATTCCTTTGGCTATCATTGAGAACCTCGATATCAAAAAACCTTCATTTAGGCCCTCAAAATGGCCCTGGAAGTTAAAACCTGCTAAAAATAGTAAATTACCAAAATTGCCAAAAAACTGTTTTGAGACAGTTGGAAAAGGTGGGTGGCCATCGATATCCACCTGGATCAACCTGAGTGCCTTTTTTGGGATATGGAGTCTCTTATTCAAACAAGCTACTAAAAACCAACATACTGAAAAACAATATGCGAACTAAAAATTAAATGCTCAAACTACAAGCTTATTCTCCTACTACCTACTCTATTTAGTTGAAAACCAACACATAAATGTGTAATTCCACTTCCAATGAAACCAAGAAAACATTTGACTAAGAATCGTAACTATGTGTAGGTCACTGTTTAGAATAATCCAAAGAGGATATATCAAACACAACAAAAAGTTGGCAAGCATCTAGTACTTACAGTTGCAAATGATGATCATGGTAAGACTTTAAAACTTTGGGATTTTGGAAAAATAAGAATCCATCCATCCCTCTATTGGATCTTGAAACTCATGAAAAGCCTCCAACTAGTTGACAGGATAAATTTGTTGTTGTGTGAGATCTGCATTATAAAAAAGACTGACTGCTCATGTCCTCGTTGAAACATCTCATGAAAGTCATGTGATTCACAACCATAAAGGGAAGAAAAACACCCTTGATACTACTCATCTTGTTGTTTTAAATGAATGGGTATGTCTCCAGCATTACTGGCTTGTACTTGTTCTAGCTCTATAATGTCATCTTCAGACTTATAGATTTCCTGTTGGTCAATAATTTCAGAAGGAAGGGGAAAAACATGCTCATGACCTTCAACATCACTTTCGTCAAAGTTAATCAAATATTTATGAGAACATAGAACAACCAATGTATCATAACAATGAATATCTACCTCACCTAGAATAATGCAAGATGCATCGAAAGCGTTGTTATCATCAATTTCATCATTAATATAATTCCCAACATCATCCTTTTGAATAAAAGGATCAGAAGAAGACTCATTTGTAAGCAAATATTCCTCCACTTCCTCAATGGAAAGGTCCCCTTTACTTTCACTACTAGAAGAACTAATAACTGACTACCGAATATGAGATTGTCCCGAGAAGAAGATGTTGGTCCTAAAGTCTGCACCTAACTGCTAAAGGGAAAAGTTAGGCCACCTATCAGTTATAAATATTGTTTCTTTTAATTTTGGTCAGAGGGTTATTCTATCAAGAAAAAGGAAAGGTTGGGTTGGCAGAATGATATGGATGAGGGCCCTCCTTGGTTGATGGCACACAAAAGACAAACCAGTGAAATAATAGAAAATAGAGAGAAACAACAAACCACTCAATGAATAATCTGTTGTAAGAAGTTCAATACTCAAAATAATATTTCAAGACATAAAACATGTATTAAAACACCGTAACTCCCACAGGTTCCAAAGACAAATTTTCACCAAAGCATTAGCTGTTTGACAGGTTGCGTATTAGTAAAAATAAGTCACACAATAGCTCAAAGTAAATGAAAGCACGTTGCGCAAATCAAAAACTGTATTCAAGATAAGAATAAAAACACATAAGAAGTTGAATGAAACACTTTCAACAAGAATATGTTCACCAGGTAGATATCTTTAATCCATGCATAAAATGAGTCCAAACTATCTATTGTATTGCTATTCCTTCCCAAAAATATCTGCCCTTTACAATATCCAAAAAATAACTATTTAAAGAAAAGTTGCAGAGGTCCTCTTCCTTAGGGGACTGAGACCTAAATTAAGCTAACTGTCTATAAATAAAATTATTAACTGTACTAAGATGCTAAAATTAATCAGCAAGAGTGGTCCTTATCTCACACAGAAGACCACTCTTGCATTTAATCTAGGAAAATCTTGGACCTAATCAAGATAAAACTACTACTGTCTCTGATAAAAAATTGATGCATGTTGAAGGAACTAAATGGCCGAAAATAGGCCTCGGAGTGATAGAGAAAAGCTTTGTTTTCAAGCGATGGCATGTCTGCGAGTTGTTGGAGGCTACTGGAGATAACCGACTGTGTGAGTAGATATTGTTGAAGTGTGTCTGGAACTAACCCGTGTTGATCTATGACGTATACTGACTCCCTATATGTGTCTGATCTTTCACAAGCTAGGAGAAATCTGAGTTGATTTTACTCAACTCTTCCCCTTTCTTTCAGTGTGATGATTGGTCGTGAACAGGGAGTCATGGACATGGGCGTCCAATATGAATACAATATGAGGTGACATGTGAAGACAAATGTCACAAAGTGAGAGGAGGTGTAACTAGTGAGTGGAAGGTATCGAGAGTATGGGGTTGGTGACCTGTAGCGAAGGCTACAACTGGAGCACAAAGAGAGGGTGGTAGATAGGCTAGGAGGTGAGTGGAAAATAGTTGGTGCGCAAAGCGAAAGGGCTACATTGAAAAACCACCCTGTGGGAACTCAGAGGGGNGGGGGGGGGGGTATATTTTGGAGGTTGTTGAGGGTGTTTTGGATTCAGATCGCCTTTGGGCCCACAATTCACCAGAAGCGACCACGTACCCTTCCAACAAAACCATGGTTTAAATTGCGGGACCGCTTTGGAAAATTAACGTCCAGGTAGATTGTGTCTCCGCAATGAACTATAGTCATCGATCTGATTATGATCCGAGATCTAGGTGACATTTACCTGCTACAAGGATCGACAGTTCTCGTTGACTTGGGATAAATGGTCCATATTCACTTCAAAAGTCATGGCTTTGGGAGTTTCAACTATTAAGTGCAAAGATCTCTGGGAGGAAAATCGTCAAAGTAACGTGGTAGTCTGATGTCGTATGATGTCACAGCTACTGAGGTGCCTTGGGAAGAACGGTGACACATGTCATGAGGAAATGGGAGAATGACACAACCAAATGACCTGAGATGAATGCCACATGACCTGCCTCATGAGTGTGCCACGTGTCTCAACTATTGGTTGTCGCATGTCTCAACTGTTGGTTTCCATGTTCTTCGACACTTCTGGCTTTGAGAGTTTCACCTATTAGTGCTTCAAAACTTCCCGAAGAAAAATTTCCAAAGTAATTAATCTGTCACCACGTGTCTCGTCTAATGGATGGTCTATATTTACTTTAGGACTTTGGATCTTTGATTCTCCAAGACTTTCGAACGTGAAACCTAAAAACCACCCAGAGGAAAGTCCCCAAAGTGAGTGATCTGTTGCTGTGTGTCGTGGCCGACGAACGGTCCAGATTCACTTTGAAGATCCAGGCTTCGAGAGTTTCAAATGTGAAGCATGAAGATCTCCTAGAGGAAAACTCCCGAAGTGGATGATCTGATTCCACGTGTCTCTGTTGATGTATGGTCCTGATTCGCTTCAGGACTCCAGGGCTTTGGCTCTTCACGAGTTTCAAATATTTGTTCTTGGAAAACTCCCGAAGAGAAAATCGCCAAAGTAGATGACCTATCACCGTGTGTCATGGTACATGAACGACCCAGATTCTCTTCGGGTCTTCGGCAGTTTGGGCTTCGGATCTTTTGATGACTCTGGATGTTAAAATCTGTGCAATTATGCATCCCCGAATGGACGACAACTGTTGATATGATTTGCTTGATAGATCTCCATTGTTGAAACTTTCCCCTATTTTTTTCAGCAACCTTGGCCCAAATATGACCGTTCTAAGAGGATGTGTTTATCCACGTGCATTTCCTTCATATGCAAAAAGACTTGGTGGACCTGTGGTGAGCTTAATCAATGGGAAAATATGATGACAATTAATTCGAACCCAATCCAACATATATTTATCCTTCGAGAAACAGAGACAGACATGTGCAACGAATCAAAAACGAATAAGGACCAAGATACCTAGTAATGGGAAAAATACTTAACCAACCAGAAGAGGAAAAATTGATGAAGGCATATGGAAAAGAGAGGATAGGCAGGGGATGAAGACCTAGGTTACAATATTGAGTATGGTACACATCCCTGAGATGTTCCACAATCTCAGTGGTGAATCCTTCATTATCTAGTGCTACTACGAGATTCTTAAGGGAAACTTCATATCTCAATCAATGTGGTTTCACAAACTCAATAAACCTACTGATGAGGTCTACGAAAGATGATATACCCCTATCTTCGCAACAAATCTTAAAACTATCTTTCAAAAAATATGGCAGAGAAAGTATGAATAATTTTACTAGAACATCCTCCCCTCCCAATTCTATCTCACTTATATACTTCAAGAATTCTACAATATGACAAATTGGGAGGCCTCCAAATCTTGGAGAGTTGTTTAACTATTTTGTATCCAAATAATGCAGGCATCCTTGAAAATTTTTGAAATTAATAGTCGGGTACACTTGTTTCCAGGGTGCCATGATCCCGTAACTTGGAAATATCACAGAATTGAGAGTAAGGTGTCACCTTGGAAAAGGTCATTGGAGTCGCGAGATAATTTTCTTGAAACTATCAAAGGGATCAGGGGATCTCCCTCAGTGGAGTCACTAGGTAAGCTTTGTAAAGTAAAGTATTTTGAGGAAAGGCTTACCGAAAAGTGTCATCTTTGAGGAGAATTGACTCACAACGATGCCAAAATGTTATTGCACAATTTGTACTTTCCCAAAAGCCAAAGGAAAGTGGATGGTAAATTGGTGTAACAGGAGGTTGTTCTATCATTGTCACCTAAATAAGACACCTCTTTCTCTTTAGGGATGAAATTCTAAGGGAGACGTTAGAGTGCTACAATGGTAGGGATCTAGCACATGCTTCAATGGATAGGTTTTCTAGAAAAATCTAGGATAACTATTGAGATAAGGACAATAACATGTGCTTAATATCCTAGGGTTTTATACTAGAAATTTCATGATATTAGTAAATGTAAAGTAAAAATACTATAACCATTCAAAATAAAGAATAATTTCAGAACTTCACTTACATTCACCAAGAATAATCTAGCAAATTCCCTAGTTGAAGACTTTCCACCAAGAAAATTACAAAATACACCAAGACAAGCCTCCTCCAAGAGTTGTGCACCACTTAATTTCAACCAATAAGCCTTAAAGAGGCCAGATTTCAGACCTCACTTGTGTGAGTGAAAGAATGATGATAAAATACAAGGGATTGATCCCTTATTTATACAATCAAAATGATCTGTAATTACAAAATTAGGTCAAAAAGGACGACATGGCCAGTTACATCAAATATCCATTTTTTTACATAAATTTGACAAATTAAACCTTAAAACATGCAAAATAGGTGACATCATTCCCTTCTACGATAATGTTGGGACTCTTAGGTGAGACGTTGGCCTCCAGGAGAAAAATGTTAGGCCTTCCAAGGCCTCTAGATCATGCCACACATGCCACTTGGCACACAACTGCCTCCATCATGTCCTTTTGACGTTGGGTGATACCAAGGATCATAGAGGTGACATCATGGGCCTTCCAAGGCCAACGTTCAAAGGGAAAGGAAATACCCCCCTTGGTCCAAGCCTGCCAAGCTATCTCTAGTGGAACATCCTCCTATCTCTCTTGTGCAAGGGTTTGGTATATGTATTCCCCTAGCTGGGGTCTCAGCATCCATTTGGTGGGATTTTATCCCTATGGAGGTCTGATCTAATCATCTCCCCAGTAGGTGTTGACGCTTAGAAGACCTAGAGGGTTGGAGGGGGCAGACCCTACGGGTCGGAAGCTCAGCAGGTGTTGACCCTTAGAATACCCAGAGGGTTGGAGGGGGAAGACCCTCTGGGTATTCTCCTTGGCGCCCCTTGGGTCCCCCTTGGCCCTTGCCAGACCCCTTGGGTCCCCCTTGCTCAGCCCATGGGTCCCCCTTTTCCAACCCTTGGCAGGGTCTTCATTTATATGCAAAGCGCCTCTATGTTCCTCTTTCTCAAAGGAGGGAACCTTGATTAGACCATGAGGGTCTTCTCATTGGCTCCCCTTGGGCTCCCTTGGGGCCCCCTTTCCTGACCCATGGGGCCCACTTTCCTGACCCTTGCTAGGGCCTTCTTTTATATGCAAAGTGCCTACGTGCTCATCATTCTCAGAGGAGGGAACCTTGATCAGACCCTGAGGGTCTTCTCCTTGGTGACCCTTGGGATCCCTTGGGGCCCCCTTTCCCGGCCCTTGGAAGGGCCTTCTTTTATATGCAAAGCACCTTTGTGCTCCTCTTTCTCAGAGGAGGGAACCTTGATCAGACCCTAAGGGTCTTCCCCTTGGCACCCCTTGGGCTTTATTGTATTTTATGTACCTATCCTTCAGGCGTGGTCTTGCAACAACAATAGGTATGCCCTCCATGGGTTGATAAGTCACATGGATCGTAGCAATGTCAATCATATATAATAATCAAGTTACCCAAACATGTGCATAAAACCCACTTTTCTCATACAAGTGCTCAAAGACGTTATGCTATTCTACAAGCTAGGTTTGGGAGAGGGTTCCAGGACATCCTATTGGGCCAATTCTCCTTAGGTGCAGGGTGTTTCCAAGTGAATACCACTCTAGGTCATGTAAGTACATGAGATGGTGTGGGGGATGTTTGGGCAAGGGGTGCAGTGATGAAAGGGAAATGGAGGTCTTACCTGTGGGTGCCTCTGAAGAGGGTGAGCTACACCTTGTCATGGATGCAATTGTTTCCTAACCCATTCAATTCCTTTTTTACTTTTTATCTTATTTCTTTTTCTTTCAAGAGAATATCTAGGGGAGACTTTTGTGGAGTGGTGACTAGTGGTGACATCATTACCCACAAGAATTTCACAGAGATGAGAAGGTTGGGTCGTGATGAGACCCCCTTTCTCTTGGCTATGCTGCCAAGATCCGTTACCTTGACGTGGTGACCAAATGAATAGTGGTGTCATACCATTACATTCCCATCGACCTAATAAGATGGCTCGTGATGAGACCCCATATCCACCAACTAAGTCTTGAATTTTATATTTTTATGGGTCCCCCCTTTTTCTTGCTGAGAATCCTTTTATTTCTTTCTCGAGGATCCCTGGGTGAAGAATTTCAATGTTTGATATTTTGGATTTTAACTTTTTCCAGCTACTTTTACCCTCTGGGCCTTTAGCCCCTTCTTCCAACAAGGTAAGGTACAACCCTTAATAGATTGGAAAACCCAACGCCCAAACCAATGCAGGGAATAGATGAGAGGGAATATGATGAAAAGTGATAAGTATGGTGGGAATTGACTATTCCCTTTCATAAACGCATGTAGTGGAAACCCACTCCTAGGGAACCAAATTTCTAGGGAATTCAGTCATCCCCCCTAGGTATGGACAAGTCAAAAGGCATAAAGTCTAAGCACACGTCATGAAGCAAAAGAAAATTAAATGCACATATTCAAATTTTTTGAGAATCATAGTGACACATACCGTGATACCCAGACTCATTACCCCTTGGAGCAAGACCCACTGCAACTTCAGAACCAAACGGATGGGATGGATGTTGCTACTTTGACAGAATGGAGGCGTTAAAGAATAAGGATTGGCCCTCCAGTGCCATGCTCAAGTCAATGTGGCTCTCGATACTCCGTGCCTAGGACTTGTGGACCTCGAGACATAATCTCCTTAGCTATCCCTAGGCTAGGGGATAACAAGGGGAATGGTCCCGCAATTGGAT
This sequence comes from Picea sitchensis, assembly GCA_010110895.2. Classification (NCBI taxonomy): domain Eukaryota; kingdom Viridiplantae; phylum Streptophyta; class Pinopsida; order Pinales; family Pinaceae; genus Picea; species Picea sitchensis. The sequence continues at coordinate 134,056 of SNQJ01S0006214.1, forward strand.
GATCCGTTGGCTTGGAATGTATCTGTCAATGCACCAGGTGACCAAATCCTTACAATAAAAACTTCTACGACACACCCTATGCGCATACTTCCAAACGTCCATATTGTTTCCTTCTAGGAAGAAGGGGATGAATAATAGGAATATGTCTTGAACCACTAAAAAAGTTGATCCTCGCATTCAAAAATATTCAGTGTATCTCCACAAAAATTTTGTCGGATTTCTGCCATGAGTTGACAATAATGTTCCATTCTTCCAAATTATGTTAGCAATGAACGTTGTTGGGATATAATATAATCCTCTGTAAATATTGTTTAATGTTATTTACTAGGAGGTATCCTTGAGCCTTTCGCTTATTAATAACCATCCCTTCAAACCTGTATGGTAAATTATTATCATTCAAAGCATAGTAAATATGCATTGGGAAATGTGCGAGGGTGGTGATGACGGGAGGGGGAAATATGTGACTTTAGATTTCTTTTAAACCTAGGAACCCATGAACCAGAGAGCCCATGATGGTATGAGGCATGAAATTGGCTAAGTGTGGGATGACACGGGGGTTGGATGGATTCATTTAGGCAGAATGAAACTTAGGTAGTTCAGGGAGTCTGGGGATCGAAATGTAGATCGGAGAACTCTTTGATGAAATATGTCTATCATGGAACACGAGAACATGAAATCTCAATCACGTCAACTTGGGAACTCACGATCGTAAAATCGACTAAGTATGGAACAACATGGAAGTTGTTCGGAATCGTGAAGTGAATTTGTAGATGGAGGTGAGAAAATGTATGTCCGCCAACCTAGGAACCCGTGGTCTAAAATGTGACTAATTTTTAGAACTAGAAAGGGATAGTAAGAGGGGAAAAAAATGGGTAAGTGTAGAAGGGGGCAAAGAAAAGGAGAAACAAATCCGGGAAAATATAAAAGCGGAGGGAATTTTTTGGAAGGAGGAAATGACCTCAACACCTCTATATTCACTACATACTTGGCATAATCACCAAGATACAAATGAACATATGCGTCCCTTTCCATCATAATCCTAAATAATTCTTATGCTTCTATCATATGACGAGGCACCACTGTCCAATAAGAACACACTCGTCATAGTTGTGTTGGTAGAAAGGAAAGAAACTAATGAGTAATCCTTCTCAAACAAAATTGAAAAATCATCTAGATGTGTCTTTGATGATGTTGCTATTTTCATATTTCCTTTACCCTTCTTATTCTTCAGACACTGAGATGTATAATTTCCATTCTTATGGCATGAAAACCACTTGATTTTAGTCAAGTTCTTCGTCTTCCCTAGTTTTGATGATCCTCCATCACTTTTACCCTTCTTGCTAGAACTCTTTCATTTTCCATTCCTTGTCTTGCTAACAAGAGCCAAGTTCTCATCCCTACTCCCCTTCTTGTTTCTCTTAGATGCCTCTTGAGTCTCTTCCTAGATGCAATCATCTCAAAGTCTCTCCCAATCTAGGAGTTTCTACCAAGCGAATAATCCCTTGACAATTAGTTCTAATGAGTTGGGAAGACGATTCGATGCCACATTCATGAGCTCTATGTCCATTGTTTTCTCCCCTATGGTTGCAAGTTGATCATGCATTGGTGTGATCCTCATGAAATAGATGGTAACATTATTAGATCTATACATCTGCACTGATTTTAGTATATTCCTTAATACCATCTTCCTATTCATGTTATTTATCTAGAATAAACCTACCAAGGAATCAAAAATATATTTGGCCATATTCTTCTCGGATACATGATGAATTAGATGATCCTTCATTGAATCCAAGAATACCTGCTCGAATTTGATCTCCTTCTTCTAATGAAATTCTAAGTATGCATGATCAATCAATGGAGCAACTGATTTGTACACTAACTCTCAAAGTTCATACTCCTTTAACTCCAAAGTTACTCTTTCTTTCAAATATGGGAAGTTGGATGCTCCATCCAATCTATATTCAACTCTCAAAGGTGTTTATACCATCCCTTATACCTGATAAACTACCCTAGAAATAACCTATTGTTGAAATTTCCCTTGCACTGACTTGTACAAGTTCAATGTGTCTATTATGCTGATATACATGCTATTCTGCACTATCGGCGTGATTTTTACACTAAAACCCCCGCTCTTGTACACGACCTATATTGGAATACAACATTGTCCTCTATGAATGAATCCAATTGCAGTACAATTGTTTCCATGAAATCTATCCTTCGATTTCTTCCTACTGGTTATGGATCTACTGAGATATATTGCAAATATGCTATGGATATGATATATGGCTTCCCTTCAGAGAATGTACTCTGATACCATATTGAAATACTCTCACTCCAATCCTAGGTATCTTGTTATCTAGTGATTTCCTTACTGCAAATCAAGTTAGCAACTCACATAACAAAAATACACTGTTGAAATATAAAACTCAAACAAATATAGTGAAAGAAATAATGGAAACCAAATATTCAAAAACAATCCATAAAGATATTATTCTCATCAAGTAATCTTATCATTCAAATTATTTCAAAGCTTGCAAGGGATTCCTTATCGGGAAAATGGCCCAAATAGAAAAGAGACAAAGTACATCAAAAACATGACTAGCTTGATATGATGCCAAACTTGTTGTACAATCCTGTATAAAACCAACATGATTGTTCCACTTATATCTACGCTAACCACGCAATTGTAAATTTGAATCTTGTGTTGACTGCACAACTATCCCAAAAAACCCTCACTGTTCCGCAATGAACGATCCTTCTACTATATGGATTTTATCTCTCTCTTCCTCTGGCCTATATCTCTATATGGAAGTCCTTCTCAACCTATCCAATATCTCTTTGAATCATGGTCCTTCATGATCCAATCCTCTATGTGTCAACTAACTCAACACAAGTAAAGTGTGTTCCTCCTTCACCCTAGCCTTTCTTTTATATGATTGAGTTATGACTTAACCCTCATCTCCAAAGTGATTGACGACTAAGATTACTTCTCACCTCACTTGAAATTAATGACTATTATTTAATTCACTAATTCTAATTAAAGTATTTCCTTAAATAAAACTCAACTTACTAATTAAAAGAATTTTACTTTAATAATTCATTTAATTAAAGTAAATTCAAGGATATGATTTTTTGGACAATTTCCACATGTTTATACACAGACGTGTGCAAAAATACCTATCTGATGCTACCATGCATCAACAAACATGAATACAAGGAAGATTCCAAAATGAAGTAAACCTCGGTTGAATCAGGTCGAGGTATGATTGATGAAGTCCTGTCTATTAGTAATGTCTCTAAATACCATGAATAATGGCTATTAGACTCTATTTATTCTCACCATATTTGTCCACATATAAGATGGTTTACTTCTTAACAAGAAGTTGGTGGTGGAGTTCTTCTTATGGGTAGTAATAATTCTTGTAAGACTATTGGGGTTGGAAGTGTAAAAATAAAATGTTTGATGGTATTACAAGGATATTAATTTATGTTAGACATGTTCCTGAACTAAAGAAAAATTAATTTCTATGGCAGTGTTCGATTCTTGTAACATCCCGCTCTTGCGCGCACTGAGGGAACTTATTATTTGAGTACACTTGCTTGCAAATGATCCGGATTATTATACTACTGGTTGTTGATTATGATTATGAAGCATTATGGATATGATTATATGTTATTTTGTGTATATACATAGACAGGTGTTATTGAATGGGTTCTCTTGAGTGTGTAGTAATTTTGACGTCGAATGCAGAGGAATCGATGAAACCCCTTGGACTCCAGATCGAGTCAGGGAGTGGATTATTGGGGTTTGATTTTTTTACATATGACATATGTACATCTAATTAGATGTTATGATGACTTATTATTATTGATGACATTCTTTTTTGATGATGCAAGCTGACGACATCTTTCCAAACAAACTCACATGTGGAGTAGAGGGGTCACACATGAAAACTAGAGACGTTGAGGGAGAGGTGTGGACAACATCCCTACCATATCCTACTAGCACTCTTGTCGTGGCTCGAACTGTAGGTTAATGATTACCTAGTTCTAGAAGTCCCACGATGTCATGAGGGTAGACTGTGATAGTCGCTCATGATGATACTAAGGGGCGCACAATAAGGCAGGGGCCTTATTCCTTAGAGTCCCTTAGTCTCCCACAAGATCACCTAGCGGAGTATTGACTCCAGGTTTTTTATATTTCTACCAAGTTAGTCAATGTTAAGCCCTAATATTGTCTCATTACCCCTTAATTCGGGCATATTACATTAGTAATGTTATTTTATTTATGTCAGCTTTATTCCATTAGTTGTAATTATACCTCCTGGTCTCCTATATATACCAATGAGACATTTTCATTTGGAATCATCTTGTACTTGAACATTTATGTCGGGTAAAAGGAGGTTTCACCCTCGAAGAGGCTTATAATCTGAAATTATATATTTTTCAAGGTGTTGAGTTCATATTCTGAGGTTTTTCTATGCTATATTCATATTTGGTTCTTAACATATGGTATCAGAGCTCAAGGTCTTGGGATTTCGCTACTACATCTGAGACACCTTGGAATTTTTGCTATAACTTTTTTTCTACACTGTTTCAAAAAGAATGGTTTGCAAGATATTTATTAGACAGATCAAGGTACACTGGGTTAAAATTTCATCTCCTGAGGCCTTATACTTTCGGAGATATAGCCTGTACAAGATAGGGTTCTGGAATCATCCTAAACGGAGTCATTGCGGAAGTTTCGCTATAAAAAAAATTCCATAATGTTTCATACCCTAAAATCCAGAGGATATTCACATAACTTAGTAAGGTATGTTTGGTAAAAAATTTAGCTTATGGTTCATCTTACATTTGTAGATACACCCTGTGGAAGATAGGGTATCTGACTAGTCCTATTGACTAGTCTCAAGAAGGTGTTCTAGGTAAAAAAATCATAACTTCTTCCTAGAGTATCCAAATTGAGTGGCACCAGTTCCATTGGATAGTGGACAGTCTGTAGTATTTTTGGTATAAGTTTCAAAATTTTATATCAATTATTTTGTGTGAGGCACGTTATACAAGTGAGATATCCTAGAAAGGCCAAAAATCAGCAAGTTGTGGGAAAGTTACCATAAATTCCACTTGGCACATCAAATTTTGATCAGACCTGTGGACTTGCAGAGAAGAAATATCAGAGAAGTACATAAAATAATTTTTTGTACCAGAAGGGCCAAAACTAGGGGGATGCAATAGAAGAAATAGTGTCTAGCAGAACCACCTTAAAATCAAGGTTCAAAAGTGATACTTTGCCAACATGCCACCCAAAAAGGGAACTTCTACACCAAATAAGCCTCCAGATTGTCCTACTTGGACTCTTGATGAAGGTGAAGAAATGCGTAGGGACATAAATGATTTACAAAAGAAGATAGTAACAAAAGATGAACTACAAGGGATGGAGGCTAAGTTGGAGGCAAATATGGATGGTTTAAAAGAGGAGATCATGGAAGTATTGAAAAAATTTGTAACAGAGAAGACACCTGAAAGTGAAAATGCATCCCATGAAATTCATGATGAGGACACAAGGAAGGTCAATCAAGAATGGAGAAACTCCAACTTTGGGTTGAAGACCAACCACGTTCCCAAGATCAATATGAGGAAGTTTCATGTCAAGGACCCAATCACATAGATACTTCAGATGGAGAAATTCTTTGATCTACATAATGTGCCACATACACAAAAGGTACAAATTGATTCTTTATATTTAGAACCCAATCAATTTGTATGGTATCGATGGCTTTGTTCTCACAAATCACTCGTCACTTGGACAATTTTCACGGAATAAATGATAGCACACTATGAGGATACAAGGAGAAATACCTTCTTTAGCCAATAGATAAATCTCAAGCAAAAGGGTTCAGTTACCGACCACATTGAGAACTTCCAAAGACTGAATATAAAGGTAACAAATATTCTAGATGAGCACTTGATTGATGTATTCATAGGAACTTTAAAGGATAACATTCAACATGAGGTTC
>SNQJ01S0006214.1:142115-155456 GCA_010110895.2 Picea sitchensis
CTGATAAACAAACACAATGGTTCAAATGGTTACCCTTGGCAGAATGGTGGTATAACACTTCCTTTCATACTACACCAAAAATGACACCATTTATGGCACTCTATGGATACCACCCTCCTTCCATCACTTCTTCTCTAAAAAAAAAAATCTAAGGTTCAAGCAGTGGAAGATTACATCGAGAAGCAACAACAAGTTCTCCAAATCTTAAAGGACAACCTGACCATGGCACATAATCACATGAAACAACAAGAAGATCAACATCGTAGTGAAATAAGTTTTGAAGTACGGGATTGGGTGTTTTTAAGACTACAACCATACAAACAGATGCCCCTCAAGGAAGCCAAGAAGGATAATAAATTATCACCAAAGTACTATGGCCCTTATAAGTTGTTGCAAAAGATTGGTACTATGGCATACAAATTGGAGTTGCCTACATTTTCACGAGTACACCCAGTTTTCCATGTTTCATGCTTAAAGAAGGTTATAGGAGACAAGATCCTAGTTCAAACTATATTTCCAAAACTTGACGAGGAAGGGAAAATCATATTAGAGCCTGAAGCCATCACTAACACAAGAATTCGCCAACTAAGGAATAGATCCATTTCAGAGTATCTCATTAAATGGAGGAAACTACCAGCTGAAGATTCCACTTGGGAAGATGAGTCTTTTATACAGAAGCATCCAGAGTTACTCAAGCGTTGCGGAAAACACTTGTCTCAAGGGGAGGGGAATGTTAAGCCCTAATATTGGCTCATTACCCTTTAATTGGGGAATATTACATTAGTAATGTTATTTTATTTATGGTGGATTTATTCCATTAGTTGTAAGTATACCTCCTAGTCTCCTATATATACCAAGGAGACATTTTCATTTGGAATCATCTTGTACTTGAACATTTGTGTGTGGTAAAAGGAGGTTGCCCCCTCGAAGAGGCTTATTATCTGAAATTATCTCTTTTTCAAGGCGTTGAGTGCTTATTCTAAGGTTTTTCTATGCTATATTGATATTTGGTTCTTAATAGTCAAGAGGAAAGTGACACCCTTGGAGCATGTAGTGTATCCTGAAGGGAACATCGCGCAAGGAAAATAGAAAGAGGCGAGTGGAACCCTTGGAGCATATAGTGGGTCCTGAAGGGCACATCACACAAGGAAAATAGACAGCATCGAGTGGCACCCTTGGAGTATGTAGTGCGTCTTGAAGGGAACATTATAGTTTTTTAAATAGTAAGTGAATAAACCTAGATGACCTTAGAATGAATGTCGTGATAAGTAATATTTAAAAACAATGTCCCTAATAAAAATGTAGCCTAGCCTAGGAAATTAAAATCTAGGTCTAAGTGATACTTGTGGTATAAATAATAATAATCATAATTAAACTTGTGATGAGAAGGGGGTAAGAAATTCAATTAATTTAGTAAAATCAAATTACCTTGGGAGATTAATTTTTTTTAAAAGGAAATGATTGTTTTTCTACATATGCTAATTAAATTTTATTAATTAAAAAGAGAAAGAGGTGGTTTTTTTACACTTGCTAATTTGAGTTTTAGATAAAAAGGGAAAATAGAGAAACTTAAAAGAAATAGGAAACTAAGGGAAAGGAGGGAAACTTAAAGAAAAAGGGAAACGTAAGGAAACAACTGAATGACTAACGTAGTAAGGAATCTTGTCTTTAAGAACTTTCTAATTATGAGCTCAACTAGGAATTTAGTAAGGGCGTAAGTCATTTAAAATGTGTAAGGGAATATGGGGACACCAAGGAGAGATTTTAGGAATGCTTTAGGTGGGTGAGGGAAATAGGAGTAATTAAATAATTAATGAAATTAATTTCTGGTGCAACTAGGGGGATGGGTGACATGTGTACATAAGAGGTTTTCCTGAATTAAATTAATGAAAAATATATTAAATGGGAATTTGGGAAAGAAAACACTTAGAAAATATATAAAAAGGATGGATGAGGAGGAGTATGGATCAAATATTTTATGTGTAACGTTATGCTGCAAAATTTTTGGCTTGACTGACTTATCGTGTGGGAGTTGGGATACCCAGCTCGGGTAATGAGTGGTAGGTCGACCTTGCGAGGTGAGTTGGGTGCTAGTTGTTCTCTGGTATAGTGTGTGTGGCCCCTTTGCGGCCCAGGGGGCTTAGGGGGAAGAAGAGTACCCCTAGCGTTGGCTGAGAGGTACCGATGAAGTCACATCGGTCGACAAGAGGGAGCTAGGCAGAGCGCGTATGGGACAACGACTCGGAGCTGTCACCTTGGGCTATGATACACATGCATTTATTTTGAATGGTATATTAATATTTTTATTTCACTTTAATTACTGTACTTCTATCATGCAAAGAAATGTGTTTTACTTAGTGTTTTAATTGAGAAATTACGGTCATCATAGCTTTATGTTCGCCTCATTTGAATTGATTTCCTTCGCAACCCTATCCCCAATTTCTATGACTGTTCTATTTGGTTTTATTGATTATTATGAAGAGATTGTTCTTTATCTTCTGTCATTATCCCTAGATCATCAGTCCATGCCTGAGTAGTCAATCGAGATCTGAATCGATGGTCGTCACTTTGGTGTTAATAGACCTATAGGTTTTAATGCCCTTCTTTTCTGTGCATGGATGATGACCAAAAGATAATTTTTCCCAGCCATTTACCTTACTTATCTCTGCGCAATGTTGATTAAAACTTAAATTTTATCTACATTTTAAATGTTGAATCTTGGATAAACCCCTGAGACTTGAATGCCGAAACTTTGCGCTTTCTTGTGATGGTCTACTTCTATGTTTTCTGGTGGTTGTTTCCTTCTGCGTTTTCATGTGATGGATTATCTCTAAGTTTTTGAAGTCTTTACTTAGCCTTTACACAAAATATTCACCATTATTCTCATGGCTCATTACCTAGATTTTTCCTTTATGAATTTCGTGGCCCTTCCCCTTCCCCACTGTGATTTCCTTGGCAGCTAATTTGTTTTCACTTAGCGTTTTCTTTTGTTTTTACATAGAAGTTTCCTTCGTTTTTACCCAATTTATTACAAGGTGGTTGCACTCCTTTGGGCTGAATTTCACTTAGCTCAAATCGTTTTCCCCAAGTATTTACACGGTGAATAAATTAGATGTAAGTTCTATAAATAGAGGAAATAATTACTGTAATTTTTATAGAGTTATTACATCGAATCATGTACAACACGTTTGTACCTCAACGTAATTCTTTGCCAGCGAATTTCATTTTGTGTCACCTCTGCGTTTTTTTTATCTCTGCGTTGCTATGGTCTCTTCATTTTTATCACCTCCGCATGTTAATGACCTCAACGTTTTGTTCTCTGTGTTTCTAATAACCTCTATGTTTTAATGAGTTGTCTATGCATTTTTTCTCCTGCGTTTGGGATGAGGATACATGCATTTTGATGTAATGACCCTTTGCATTTTAATGAAAGGATCCTCTACGTTTTTGATGTAATGATTCTCAGAGTTTTAATGGAATGATTCTCTGCATTTTTAATGAACTCTGCAAAATGATCTCTGTGTATTTAATGACCTCTGTGAAATGATCTTTTTGTACTTAATGACCTTTGCATTTTTAATGTATAATCACAATATAATTGCGATAATGTGTATATATATATATATATATATATATATATTCTGCCAACGAGAATACCTTTAACTCAGCGATAAATTTTAATAGACCACATATTGAACTCTACTAACTTTCAGTGGATATAGATATATTGATTGAAGGCTTTAGACAACGATTTCAGTGGATACCATGGCCTTTTTTAGTGAACAGTAATGTGGACTGCTGAGAGAAAGATTTATATTTAATTCCTTGCTAATTTCCTTTAGATTGTTAAACCTATGTAAAGTCAGAGATTTAAGTGATGGTTTAAATCGATGCAATGCTTAAAGGACAATGAATCCTATGGTTGAAGACAATGATTTAATTAACCACAATGATTTGATTAGCATTTATTCTGATTGGATAAAGAGCGATTTACTTACCACTAAGTTTCAAATTATTTTAAAAAGCATTGACTTGTATTGACTGTGATTATGTTATGTATTGACTGCTATTATAATATGTATTATAATATGTATTGATTGCGATGATTATGTATTATCATATGTGATGTGTTGACTGCGATGGATTATAATAATATGTATTGATGACAATTAAATATGTATTGACAGCGAGGTTATGTATTATAATATTTTATGTATTGATTATGGTGGATTATAATATGTTATGTATTGAATTCGATGTATTGTTATGTGAAAACCCTGTTGGTTTCAGTTGCACTAAAACATTTATATTCGAGATATAGTTCATTTTCAATTAGGGAATTCATAAGGGAGAGAATTCCTAAGATAGCCTTATGGTTTCAATTTTAATTAGAGACATAAGACAACAAATTCATGATTTGAGTCTCATTGACGATAATGATTTAATTTTGAGTAAGGCATTTACCCCTCGATTGGATTAAACAACATCTTTTTCATTTAGATCAATGGTATAAAGATGTTTAATGCGTTGATCGCCTATAATGGTTTTTCCTTATGATAATATTAATTGTTGATTATTAAGTACTGATATTATCGCCTTATAGAAGCCTTAAACGTTCTCCCAACAAGGAACTCAATGAGGACCTATTGATTTTTGATTGTATTTTTTTAAGGTGTTGCACTACTGGATTTTATGTGGGGACAAAGAGTTGGAATTAGTCTGGCTGCGCCTGAGTCCCTAGTGTGGCCATTTCACTGTGGCCTTATGATTCCTAATGAGGGTATCATTGTGTGCCCACATGGATAGAGGCGAGTGATAAATTGGCCTGATTATGTGCTCCCTGATGTGGGCATTCGTTCGTTGCAGTTGATGTTGGTGCTAGATTGTAATGACTTAATGTGGTTGGGCTGCGCACCTTGAGGTTTCTAGTTACTGGTCGTTGAGGTGGTTGTGTCAGGGTTGTGGATGTTGTCCCTTAGTTTGTAGGCGTTGTCATGTTTGTGTCGGGTGGGTAGTCATTTCTATCTGTCTTGATTTTCTCAGGTTTCGCCCAGTTGCTCGATGTGCTAGTGCGTTGAGTCGTTGTTGTATGTTGCCTAATCTGCATGTGTGGTGTTTGTCTCTAGGTTGTGTGGTTTAATTGTTTTCGTCTTTGTCTACCTACCTAGAAACAAAAAAAAAATGCACTTTTTGATTCGCTTGTAGTCATAATGATTGGGGGTGTTACTGAGATTTATAATGTCCATTCTTATGGCATGTGAAGCACTTGATTTTACTCAATTTCTTCTTCTTCCCTAGTTGTGATGATCCTCCATCACCTTTACCCTTCTTGCTAGAACTCTTTCATTTTCCATTCCTTGTCTTTTTAACAAGAGACAAGTTCTCATCCCTACTTCCCTGCTTGTTTCTCTTATATGCCTCCTGAGTCTCTTCCTAGATGCAATCATCTGAAAATCTCTTCCAATATAGGAGTTTCTACCAAGTGAAGAATCTTAGTGTGGAGAGTATGAGTCTTGTTGATTAAGGTTGGTTGTCACTGATGTCAACCCTTGAAGGAAGTTGGGGAACCCAGGTTTGGGTAATGGACCCAAGTTTGTTTGATGGATAATGGTATGTTTTTTGATATATTTGCAGGTAATAATATTCTATATGGATAGTACATGTCATTCCATTTCTAGTGGTATGTGTAACATCACATAAATCCTCACGGTTAGAGAGTTATGGCCATGTGAAGTTGGAGAACCCTCATGAGTCATCTATAAGCCCCAAAAGGTTAAAGTAGTCAAAGTGGTTTAAGAGATTTTTAGAAGGTAAATAATAAAGTGAAGTGGTGAGTGTACTATAATTCAAAGTGAATACAAAATAAATTATTCAAATAATAAATTTAATGGAGAAATTACTAAGTTGACAAGTGGTTAGAAGTGGGTTAGCCCTAAAATAAGGAAAGTGGTTTAAGATGGTTAGAATGTAACCCCTTGAGGTAAAGTGAAGTGATGAGTGTACTATAATTCAAAGTGGATACAAAATAAATTATTTAAATAATAAATTTAATGGATAAATTACTAATTGGACAAGTGGTTAGAATTTGGTTAACCCTGAAATAAGGAAAGTGGATTAAGATGGTTAAAAGGTAACCCCTTGAGGAAGCTACATGAAAGTATAAATAAGAGGAAAGGCTCTCTCATTTTATATAACACTTGATCATATTGAATATATATATGTAACTAAGGTAACCAAAGGATACCTAAGCTGAATTTCAGAGAGAAAGTGAAGTAAAGAAGGCCGAAATTCAAGGGAGGATAAATTCTTTTGATGATGTTTTCTAAGGTATGCTATTTACAGGTCATCTCACCATTTTTTGCAATAACTTTTTTCTTAGAATGATTCAAACTGTGAAATTGATAGTCCATTGAGAAAACATATCCAAGTAGACGTGGTACTAATTTGAGATTGTGGGTCATTGTATCTTTGGATTTACATTCCGTGGAAAATAGGGTTTGTGGCCAGTCCTGAAACTAGTCTAAAACAAGTGTTTCAGGTAAAAATTTCATAGCGTCTTCATACCAGATCCAAATTAAGTAAGAATAAATGTGTTGGTTATAGTAAAATATGTAGTATTATGTTTAAAACTTTCAGATCCATACAAAAATTATTTCGTGCGGGGCACGCTCTACAAGTTCGCTCTCTAGAATAAGCCAAAATTCAACAAGGTATGTCATTTTTTCTATAAATGTTTTTCTGAGAGTTTCCTAGTAGTGAAACATGGAGGAATTGCATAAAACAAACTGAATAACATTGTGTACTATTTTCATATATTTATTCATTACAAGTACATAGTTATGATTATTTCAAGTTAGGGTTGTTGACTAATCCAAAACTAGTCATGTGAGACTAAAGAAAAGTTTGATGAAAATGATAGTCTCTTGTTGTTAAAGTTAAGGAAGGTTTGCAAGTATGTGATCATATACACTACGTCTATTACAAAGTTACAAATAATATTTGGATGATGAAATTGATGAGGGATTTTGGTTAAGGTAAATGTTGGGTACATGATTGAGACAAGTAGTTGATGAGTTGACACATACATGAGGTGTATAGTTGATGATGTTGGTACATCTTGATGAGTCATGTTGATGAATAGTTGATACATGACTGGTACATACTTGGTACATGGTTGGATGCACTTGTTTATAGTACAGGTTGACTACAGGTTGTTTGTTATAGGTTGGTGCATGGTTGGTGCACTTGTTTATGGTACAGGTTGATGCATGGTTCAGGTTTATTGGTACAGGTTGTTTGGTGCAGGTTTATTAGTACAATTTTACAACGGTATATCTCAAAGTGATAGTGTGATTGTGGTTCCATCATACTACTTATACGTCAGGGCAGTTGGACGGGGAAAGGACAGGTGGTTGTAGCCTCCTTCTAGTTGTAGCTAGAAAATTGGGGGGTTGGAGCTTACCTCGGGTTGTAGCCTGAGAAACTAGGGGGTTGGAGCCTCCTTCCAATTTCAACTGGAAAAAAAGGAAGTTGGTTCTTCTAATGAATGTAATTCTTCAAGACATATAAGAAAAAACAATTTGTGGTTTTCTCCCACTTTAGGTTTCCAAGTAAAACAATGGTGTACTATGTATCTGTATGATTGTTCATTTGTTCATTGCTTATTTACTTTGAATTTATTTGATGATAATTCTACATTGATATAGCACTTGGATTATATGGTTAAAAAGGATTAAATTTCTCTATACTGATTCACCCCCCCTCTCAGTAATCCAACAATTGGTATCAGAGAAGGTTTCTTTAGAAATCAGCTTAACCACTGAAAGGGAGATCATAGAGAGAAACAACTTGTATAAAAATGGAATACCACAGTTTGACGGATAGAAGTATGCATTTTGGATCATAAGGATGAAGACATATATACACGTATAGGGATTTGAAATTTGGCAATCAATTGTATATGGATACACATTACCAATAGTTATGCCAACAAGTGACAAAGTAGTGAAACTCGGTCAGAATAATTCAAAGTCCACAAATGCCCTTTTGAATGGTCTTAGTGAAACAGTATTCACCAAATTTTCACATTCTAAATCCGCTAAAGAGATTTAGGACAAACTTTGAAATATTTATGAAGGAGATTCAAAAGTCAAAGAAGCAAAGATTCAAACTTGCAGAGGTCAATTTGAACAACTAAAGATGAAGGAAGATGAGAATATTGCAGCTTACTTCTTACGAGTCGATGAAACAGTAAATGAAATCATGGGATTGGGAGAAGAAATTCAAGAAACTGCAATTGTTCAAAGGGTACTAAGATCTCTTCCTATGAGATTTGACCCTAAGATATCAGCACTAGAAGAAAGAGAAACTCTAAACTCAATAACCATGGATGAACTACATGGAATATTCACAGCATATGAAATGAGAAATGACCAGGAAAATCCAAATGTAAAAGAAGTAGCCTTCAAAGCATCCAAAAGATCAAAGCAAAAGGGAAAGCAATAAGAAAAATAACATAGCAGGAATAGTGACGTCTCGGAAGATGATGAAGAAGTGGCCAACTTTGTCAAAAGATTGAACAAGGGAACCGAAAGCAGGTATAGAGGTAAGATTCCTTTAATTTTTTTTAATTGTGATGGTATGGGTCATTTTTCTAACAAATGTCCTCATTAAAAAAGAGAAATGATGAAGGTTACTCAAAAAACAAACAAACATATAAAGGAAAAAGAACCACAAAGAAAATTTTCAAGAAAATCTTATGTACCAAAGAAGACATCTCATCATCAGATGAAGATGAAGTTAGTGACAATGAGACAAAAAGAGTTATATTCATGGCAGTAGAAGACTCTAATAAAGAAAACTCTGAAGAAGAATATGAAGAAGTCGAAGAAGAAATTGAAGAAGAATAAGTTGACTACCGAGAGGAATTGTTGAGTGCCATAGAAGTTATCAGAAGAGAAAAGAGGAAAAACAAGAAGCTACATGTGGAACTAGACAAGAAAGAAGACACTCAGGAATTAGAACAAATGATCACAAATTTGAAGGTTCAAATTGAAGAAGATAAAAGAATTGAAGAAGCACTCAAAGAATAGCTAGAAGGAAGAGCCAAGATCATTGAAAATTTGGAAGCAGAGATTGTCACATTAAGAAAGTATATTCAAAATAAAAATATGCATAACAATTCAAAAGTTTTGAATGACATTATCAACAGTCAAAGGCCTAATCATGACAAGTCCAGACTTGGATACAATCAGACAGAAAAGGGATGAAGCTCCAAAATAACAGAACAAGAAAATTATCCAAAAAACTATGAAGAAACAATCAAAGGGGATAGGAAGGTCTACAGAGAAAATTACAGGGACACTCCTCCACCGAGAATATTCAGATTTCAGAATCAACGACCGACAGAAATAGATAGGTCTTAGGAAGAAAAAGGATTCATAAGAGCACCTCCTTTCAGAAGATTTTCAACTCCCAGTTATCAAACTATATTTTTTGGTTTATATTATGAATGTAATAATTTTGGACATAAATATGTGAACTCAAGATCTAACAAGAGGATCATAAACAACTTTGAAATTCATACAAAAAAGGGTTATCAAAGAAGGCCTAGTGAAACACAGAGAAGAAGCTACAACAGGTTTGACTCATTAAGCATTGAAGTGGAATGTTGCAGGTGTAACAACTTTGGACACATGACCAAAGATTGCAGAATGAAAATACCTCCTAGAGAACCAAAACAAAACAACAACAATCACAGAAAAGAACCTCAGAAAAGGACCTAGAAAAGAAAGCAGGATCAATACAACAATGACGAATGCACACTCGCTCTACAAGCTAAGAAGAAGAAACGTGGTTGGTATGTTGGCAGTGTCTGTTCAAAACACATGATAAGTGATAGAGATAGGTTTCTTATATTAATAAAGGAAAGAGATGGATCAGTCTCCTTCAGAGATGATGATTTAGCTAAAATCATTGGAAAAGGCACATTTAGAATTGGGAACAAGAATAAAAAAGAAGAAAATGTTATACTAGTAGAAGAAATGAAACATAATCTTATAAGTGTGATTTAAATGTGTGACCAAGGTCATAAAGTTACTTTTGATTCACAAAAGTGCGAGATAATAAAATAAGGTTCAGGAAAATTGATTTCTACAGCTGTGAGAACTTCAAGCAACATATATGTGTTAAGTGGAATTGGAAATGAAAAGCGTTGTCTAGGAAAGGAAGATGAAAGTTGGGTATGGCACAGAAGAATAGATCACATACATTTTTATAACCTTGTCAAAGTCAACAAAAGAGAAGCAGTCAAAGAAATTCCATAGATCATGAAACCAACCAACACTTTATGCAAGCATTGTCAACAAGAAAAGCAACAAAGACCAGGTTCAAATCAAAGGAATATTCAACAACAAGACCATTGGAAATTATTTATATTCATCTAGTTGGACCAACTACAACAAAGGGTTTAAAAGGTGAGAAATACTTTATGTTATTAGTTGATGATTATATAAGAATGACTGGAGTTTTCTTTCTCAAGAATAAGGCAGAAGCTTTTGAAAACTTTAATATCTACAAGGAAATGGTTCAAAATGAAATGGATTCAAAAATAAAATGCTTGAGATATGATAATGGAGGAGAGTTAACTTCAAAGGAATCTATGGACTACTGCAACAGTCATGGAATAAAAAGGAAATTCTTCATTGTTAGGACACCTCAAGAGAATGGAGTTGTTGAAATAAAGAACATGACAATATGGGAAATGGCTCGAACAATGCTAATGGATTCCAAATTCAAAGATATTTTTTGGACATAGGAAGTGCATAAAAAAATTCACATTAAAAATAGAGTAATGATTAGAAACAACAATGACAAAACTCCCTACAATCTATGGAAAGGAAGACCAGCAAATGTGAAGCACTTTAGAGTTTTTGGAAGCAAATGCTACATCAAAAGAGAAGATGGAAGAATGGGAAAGTTTGACTCTCGTGTGGACAAATGAATGCTTGATGGTTACTCAAGTAAAAGGATTGAACCAACCTGTTTTGAAGAGGCCAGCAAGGATGAATTTTAGAATAAGGCCATGGATGAAGAATTGGAAGAAAATAGAGAAAATTGACACTTGGGAATTGATTCCAAGACTAAAGGATAAGAATGTGATTGGTACAAAGTGGGTATATAGGAATAAATTGAATGAAGATGGACATGTTACAAGGAACAAAGCTAGATTGGTATGTAAAGGATATGCACAGGTTGAAGGAATTTACTTTGAAGAGACATTTGCCCCAGTTGCCAGAATGGAAGCAATATGATTTATTTTAGATTATGCATGCTCTACAAATATTAAAGTGTATCAGATGGATGTAAAATCATCTTTTCTAAATGGGGAACTTGAATAATAAGTCTACATTGAACAACCAAAATGATTTAAGTTGTCAGAGAACCCAAATTATGTGTGTAAATTAAAGAAGGCCTTGTATGGTCTAAAACAAGCTCTTAGAGCATGGTATACTAGACTAGAGAACTATTTACAACAGGCAGGGTTCAAAAAAGGAAGTACAGACAATAACCTCTACAACAAGGTAAGTCAAGATAGTATTTTATTAATTGAAGTTTATGTTGATGATATTATTTTTGGTAGTGATGATGACAGGTTAAGCCAGCAATTTGCAAAGGATATGCATAATGAATTTGAAATTTCATTACTTGGAGAACTATCCTTCTTTCTAGGACTTCAGATACGTTAAAGAAACCAAGGAATTTTTATTTCTCAAACCAATTATATCAAAGAAATGATAAAGAGGTTCAGAATGGAAGATTGAAAACCAGTTATCACTCCCATGCAAACTAGTTGCAAGTTGAGCAAACATTATGATTCAAATTCTACAGATCAGAGGCGATGCAGGTCAATGATTGGTATCCTACTATATGTGACAACATCCAGACCCTATGTAATGCAGGAAATTGTACAGGTGGCACGATTTCAAGTAGAACCAAAGGAATCACATGTATCAGTAATGAAGATGATTTTGAGATATCTCAAAGGAACAGAAGAATTTGGATTATGGTATCCAAAAGGAAAGGATCTATCACTTATTTACCGACAAAGCACCATTGGAGCAACATGTTACTTGGGTGAGTGTTTAGTATGATGGATAAACAAGAAACAATCATTTGTATCTTTATCTACAATCGAGGCAGAGTATATTGTACTAGCAACATGTTGTACACAAGTTCTTTGGATGAAACAAACTCTAACAGATATACATGTTGAGTATAATGAGCCCATTCCAATATATTTTGATAACACAAGTGCCATTAGTATCTCAAAGAACTCGACGATGCACTCCAAGATGAAGAACATTCAAATCAAGTATCACTTTCTATAGGAACAGGTTCCAGAAAAGAACATTAGAGTTGAATATCTGGGCACAAAATAACAAGTGTTAGACATCTTTACAAAACCACTTCCATGAGAATCCTTTGAGTATCTTCGTCAGAGACTCAGAGTTATTTCTACTCCAAAATGAATACTTTTGAATTCTTCTTATATGCCTTATATGTACATGAGGAAGCACCATAAAGAGGACAATTCAGTTAGGGGGAGCAACCCCGGATGGAAAAATACCTTTTCCATTGATGACAAAGGGGGAGAGATTTATCATATGCAAAGGACAAAGGCATGGTTCCAGGGGGAGCATGAGCGATATAAATTTAGTATTTCATGACATGATTTTAGTATTGAATTAGAGTGTTTCCATCAATGCAAAAGGGGGATATTGTTGATTAAGGTTGGTTGTCATTGATATCAACCCTTGAAGGAAGTTGGAGAACCCAAGTTTGGGTAATGGACCCAAGTTTATTTGATGGATAAAGGTATGAGTTTTGATATATATGCAGGTAATAATATTCTATATGGATAGTACATGTCATGTCAATTCTAGTGGTATGTGGAACGTCACATAAATCCTCATGGTTAGAGAGTTATGGCCATGTGAAGTTGGAGAACCCTCATGAGTCAACTAGAAGACCCAAAAGGTCAAAGTAGTCAAAGTGGTTTAAGATATTTTTAGAAGGTAAATCATAAAGTGAAGTGATAAGTGTACTATAATTCAAATTGAATACAAAAGAAACTATTAAATAATAAATTTAATGGAGAAATTACTAAGTTGACAAGTGGTTAGAAGTGGGTTAGCCCTAAAATAAGGAAAGTGGTTTAAGATGGTTAGAAGGTAACCCCTTGAGGTAAAATGAAGTGATGAGTGTACTATAACTCAAAGTGGATACAAAATAAATTATTTAAATAATAAATTTAATGGATAAATTACTAATTGGACAAGT
>SNQJ01S0006214.1:155506-174658 GCA_010110895.2 Picea sitchensis
CCTTGAGGTAAAATGAAGTGATGAGTGTACTATAACTCAAAGTGGATACAAAATAAATTATTTAAATAATAAATTTAATGGATAAATTAGTAATTGGACAAGTGGTTAGAATTTGGTTAACCCTAAAATAAGGAAAGTGGGTTAAGATGGTTAAAAGGTCACCCCTTGAGGAAGCTACATGAAAGTATAAATAAGAGGCAAGGCTCTCTCTTTTTATATAACACCTGAGAATATTGAATATCTACAAGTGAATGAGGTAACCAAAGTATATCTAAGCCAAATTTCATAGAGAAGGTGAAGTAAAGAAGGACGAAATTCAAAGGAGGATAAATTATTTTGATGATGCTTTCTAAGGTATGTTATTCACAGGCCATCTCACCATTTTCGCAATAAACTTTTTTCTAGAATGATTCAAACTGTGAAATTGATATTCCATTGAGAAAACATATCCAAGTAGCTGTGGTAAAAATTTCATTTTGTGGTTCGTTGTATTTTTGGAGTTACACTCTGTGGAAAAAAGGGTTTGTGGCTAGTCCTGAAACTAGCCTAAAAAAGGTGTTTTGGGTTAAAAAAGTCATAAATTATTCATAACCGATCCAAATTAAGTAAGACCAAATTTTTTGGTTAGATTGCATTCTTTAATATTCTGTTTAAAATTTTCAGATCCATACAACAAATATTCTGTGCAGGGCATGCTCTACAAGTTCGCTCTCTAGAATAAGCCAAAATTGAACAAGGTATGTAATTTTTACTATAACTCCTTTTCTGAGAGGTTCCAAATAGTGACACCTGGAGGAATTGCATAAAACACACTCAAGAACATTGTTTACTATTTTTAGATATTTATTCATTACAAGTACATAGTTATGATTATTTCAAGTTAGGGTTGTTGACTAATCCAAAACTAGTGACGTGAGACTAAAGAAAAGTTTGATGAAAATGCTAGTCTCTTGTTGTTAAAGTTAAGGAAGGTTTGTAGGTATGTGATCATATACACCAGGTCTATTACAGAGTTACAAATAAGATTTAGATGATGAAATTGATGAGGGATTTTGGTTGAGGTACATGTTGGGTACATGGTTGAGACAAGTATTTGATGAGTTGGCACATACATGAGGTGTATAGTTGATGATGTTGGTACATATTGATGATTCATAGTTGATGAGTAGTTGATACATGATTGGTACATACTTGGTACATGGTTGGATGCACTTGTTTATGGTACAGGTTAATTAAAGGTTGTTTGGTACAAGTTGGTGCATGGTTGATGCACTTGTTTATGGTACAAGTTGACTACAGGTTGAGGTACAGGTTGATGCATGGTTCATGTATGGTTCATTTTTATTGGTGCAAGTTCTTTGGTGCAGGTTTATTGGTACAAGTTTACAAAAGTATATCTCAAAGCGATAGTGTGACAGTGGTTCCATCATACTACTTATACGTCAAGGTGATTGGATGGGGAAATGACAGGTGTTTGTAGCCGAAGAACATAGGGTGTCGTAGCCTCATTCTAGTTGTAGCCAGAGAATTGGGGAGTTGGAGCTTCCCTCAGGTTGTAGCCGGAGAAACTATGGGGTTGGAGCCTCCTTCTTGTTGTAGTTGGAGAACAAAGGAAGTTGGTGCTTCCAATGGATGCAATTTTTCAAGACATATAACAAAAATCATTCTGTGGTTTTCTCCTACTTTGGGTTTCCATGTAAAACACCGATGTATTGTGTATGTGTATGATTGTTCATTTCTTATTTAATTTGTAGTTATTGGATGATAATGCTACATTGATATAACACTTGGATTATATGGTTAAAAAGGATTAAATTTCTTTATTACTAATTCACCCCCTTCTCTCAGTAATCCAACAAGTCTATGTGTAGTGTGCAGAGATCTGACAAACCAAGAGGAACATAGCTAGTATTGTTGTGTCAATCTATTCCTTTCAATTATAATACAAGAATTCATATTTGTGTGCCATTATGGTTCTTCTATGTTTGAATTTGTCTCAATCAAAAAACAAAAGTTTGATTATGCAAGGTATAGTATCATGTATGGAGTCATGCTTCGAAACCAAATGGTGTCCATTGAAATTTTGTGTATTTCTATTTTTGTTTGAATTGAACAATCGATATTATATCTAAGAGAGAAAATTTCCAGAACAACAGTCCTTATTGATTCAGAGTTTTGTTATTCGAACTTCTTGCATCACACCCATATTCCATCAGATTCCCCTATCACATATTGAATCCGACGAACCATTTGTTTTGGACCCGACTATTGGACCATCGCCATATTGGGTCCCTCCGAGACCCCGAGACCCCGACACCCAATACTCTGATGATGATCTTAATGTCCATCGTAGGGGAGAAAACAATGGTCATGATCAGCTATATATCAAACTTAGACACAATGGAACAGTCCAATCCTATCGGAACGTTTAACTATGACCCATTGGGGAACTGATCAACTTTGTTTCATTAGAGTACTTAACTACGATAACCTATCATTCAACATTGTGATGGCCTGATTAACCCACTATTTATTTCTCATGGTCTTGTGGAGGATTTATCACTTAGTTGTGTGGGGAAAAGGGCTATGTCTTAAGACAAAGGAAGTGACTTGTATGAAATCAATCTAGGACTAGTGCAAATAACAAAGTGTTAAGGAATCTGGGCTAACTGAAGGATTTGATATGAGGAAAGCAAGTTCCAAAAGAAGCTAATAGAGTTTTCCTAAGAACTCTATTTTTGGGGAATTGGACCTGGTATGTCCCCATTAAGTGGTATCTGAGCGTGAATTATATATGAAGGAAACATTTTCCTATATGAGGAGGCAGAGAGAGAAATGTAACAACTAAGGAGTTCTAATTGGAGATGAAACACATCCAGGAGAGGATGGAATCCATGGAGATAGCTCAGATAAGGGAACCTGACATAGGAGATGTCACTAAGAGTGAAGATACATGATTTTAAGGGGAAACTGAAGGTGCACGATGAGGGGAAACAATAGAGGATCAACTACTAAGATTGGTCATAAAGGTTGGAGCTAGACCAAATATGTAAGTGCCCATGTATGAGGGTAACTTGAATGTGGATGAATTTCTTGATTGGATCAATGCAATGGATAAATACTTTGACTATGAAGAGGTGGATGAAAAAAACAAAGTTAAACATGTAGTGACAAGACTGAAATTCCATGCAACTTTATGGTGGGATGAGTTGTAGGAAGATAGGAGAAGGAAAGTAAAGGATAAAATCAGAAGTTGGGATAGGATGGTGGCTAAATTTAAAATCAAATTTATGCCTAACGATTACCAATTGAACCTATTCAGGAAATTGTAGAATTTGAGACAGAAAGCCATGACAGTGAAGGAGTACACTGAATAATTCTATAGGATGAATATTAGAGGAGTCCATATAAAAGAGGAGGCAGAAAAAGTGTCCATCTATTAAAATGGACCGAGGTATGATATTCAAAATGAGATCGTTCTTTTGTCCTTGAGAATAATGGAATATGCTTACCAAGTAGCCTTGAAGGTAGAAGTAAAATTGGCGAGGAAACATAGCAAAAATAATAGAGGAAGGAGTGCATCAAGAGGGAAGAGATCATTCAATAGAGAAAGTCTTTAGGCTTCAAAGGAAGAAGCAGTAATTTCAAGTAGTCATTCACCTAGAGGAGGAGAGTCAAGAGGTGGAATATTCATCTCAAGAGGCAGATGAAGAGATAGATAAACCAAGTGTTATACTTGTGGAAAAACATGACATATGTCTTTGGATTGTCATGGGAATAAATAAACAAACCAAAGATGAGCTCATATTATAGAGGCTAAAGAAGAGATAGTGAATATAAAGATAAAACAAGAAATTCCTGAGATGGGTGAATCAATAATGTTAAAGAGAGTTTTAGTTAAATAAGAAAAGGAAACTCATGAACCAACCCATAGGAAGAGTTTATTTAGAATAATAGGGTTCTTTTTGGCACAAGGGTAAGCAAGTAGGAGTCCCTTAACTATCTAGTTAATCTATCCAGAAAGAACAACATAGAGTTAGTTGGTTAGTGGCTCAACTAACATAAAGAAACAAGAAATAAACAACAATGAAATAAATCTAAACTAAGAAAACAATAACTTGAAATGAATGCACAAATAAAAAACAAGAAATATATACCAAGTAAAATGATCTTTGAATTGATACTCCTTTGATAAATATGGGAACTTATGAGTCATGTCTTCCTCCTTGGGAAGGATATTGAGTCCCCAAGTACAAATTATTATTTCTACTATCAATGGATAACAAAGGAAAATGGTCAATAAAAGAGTGATGTACTACTCAAGAGGAGAGAGTCCTAACACTTTCTATGGATGCTCAAATCTTTCTAAGAGGAATATGGCTTCCCAAAGCTAAAAAATGAGTAACATAACAATACTCAAATGCTTCTTATTGTTTACATACAATGGCCCTTTATTTATAGGAGGATGGCAAACGTTTTTTTAATTGGTTCCAAATATGAATGGGAAGCCCTTGGAGGTACCTCCCATCATTTTCAGTGATCCCAAGGAGAAATTTGGGTGAAATTTTGGTTATGGGGGAGATCCCCTTCATCCCAAAAGTGGTTGAGGCCTGACAAAACTCATCAATGTTCCATTTATGCATCTATGTGGGTCGTTCGACTGTCAACCACACACTCTACACACTGTGTGCATCATACCCCGTGTTAGCCCACATGAATGTGAGCACATTGCTTTTCCTGAATGTGCACGGATTTCCAAAACCACTTTAACATAGTTTTATGATTGTATTTCCAAACTGAGTGTAATCCATCCATGATATTAGTAGTATGTTTTGTTTTTGTTTATTGTTTCTTTATCCATTGTATGTATTTGTAGTGAGCCATTTTCCGGTGATTAAAAGAACCATGTTCAAATCAAGAGGGAAATGATGCAAGGTGGTCATTGATAGTGCAAGAAAATATGATCTAGTTTCTATAGAGATGATGGAGAATTCAGAATTGAAGAGGATGGCACATCCTACTCCATACAAAGTGTCTTGGTTGCATAAAGGACATCAAATTCTGGTAAGTGAACAAAGTAAGGTAAAAATTCAAATTGGTGGTTCAAAGATGAAATTTTATGTGATATCATGCCCATGGATGTCATTCATATATTTTTGGGGATACCATGAAAGTATGATAGGAAAGTTGTTCATGACGGAAGAATAAATACCTACGCTCTTGAAAATGATGGACACAAACATGTTTTTTTTCCATTAAAAGAAGAAGGAGCTAAAGAAGAAGATGTTCCAAGTGTACTGTTGATGATTGGAAAGGAACTACTGTGGAAAATAAAGAAAGAGGAACATGTACAATTTGCTTTGATTGGTAAGCTAAGAGTAGTACATACCAATACAAATTTACATTATTTGTCTGGTGAAATTCAAGCATTATTAGATGATATTGTTGATATCATTTTTGATGAGTTTCTTAATGTCTTACCACCCATAAGAAGAATTATCCATCACATAGAATTGATTCCAGGATACATTATACCAAACAATGTAGGCTATGGGATGACACCTAAGGATAATGAAGAGATCATAAATCAGGTCCAAGAGCTACTAGACAAGGGATTGGTCAGAGAAAGTTTAATCCCTTGTTTCAATACAAAGAAGGATGGGAGTGTTAGTTTTTTATATTCTTTGCAGTGAAGTTTGAGGTGGATGGAATGATAGTCGAATTCAAAGGTCTAGGTGAGTCTATCGAGTAAAGATGAAGTCGAGGTGGATCAAAAACAAGTCAAAGGTCAAGGTTAGTTGACTAGGTAAACTCTAAGGTCAAGGTGGTTTGACATGGTAAATAAATCAATATCAAGTCGAAGAGGTAAGCAAACAAGAGCTCAATATGCAGGTGTGTGGAAATCGACTAAAGGCCGACTAGTAGTCGAGGGGTAATCTGACTTGGTAGTCGACTATAACAAAATCCCTAGATTAATGGGATTTGTATCCAATGATCTTCATAGATATATAATCATTTTTTGGGGTGCCTTTTATTTATGGTTTTTCCTGATGTAAATCCCATAAATAAGGTGTGTTGTAAGGTCATAAATGTTAATGAATCAATCAATAATTGTAGAGGTTGTTGGTCATGTATATGTAATCCAAATTGGCTACAAGGTTGTTTTTGTATAACCAAGAGGGTATGATGTCGATTGTGTCTTAGGTGTGGACCAAGGTTAGACATGTAACCTTTTATTTTGAATGAATAAGACAACAAGGAGTATAATGCTCAAAGAATGTTGATTTTCCCAGTTTGGGTTTCCAGGGTAAAATATTTGTGTACTGTGTGCTTACTATGTCATTTACTTTTTTCATTAAATCTTTCTTCGTATATTCTTATAGGTTTAGCATGGAAGTGTGTCTCATTTCCTAACATGTGGTATCAGAGCTTGGCTTAAAAACCTTGGATCTAAGCTAAAACCTAGGTTCAGTAAGAGTCATAAGTCTAAAATATTTAAAGATTGTGCTAAATATTGTGTTAAAGAATGGTGAGTAGTTCAGGAATAGAGATCAAAAAATTCAATGGCCAGAATTTTGAGCTTTGGAAGCTTAAAATTGAATATCTCCTTATAGATAAAGAAGAATGGATAATAGTCTGTCTAGGTACCATGCCGACAGATATGTCGATGAAAGAATGGGAAAAAGTTGTGTAATATTACAGATATAAAATAGTATGAAAAACATAAATAATTAGCTAGAAATGCTAGATAAACAACGATATAACCATAGCAACACCACAATAATACCAAAATAATACCATAATAAAACCATAAAGAGAACTTTGATTACTGAGAGTAATGTTCAATTTCCTCTTTGAGGGGGAAACCTCCAACAAAGCAGAGCTCTATGACAATAATATCCAAGAAAAAACTTCTCATACCCTCGACTCCTATTTATACTAAATATGTCTATCAAAAGAACAATCTAGAGGAAGATCCTTCTAGAAGCGTAAGCTTCTATTAGGTATTCTTACATTTGACATATTCTTCCTTATTGCTAAGCCTTCTTAATATTGAACTTTATTACATGGAAATATATTATTCTACCTACATGAGGGGTTAGGTCCCTAACATGTCTTTTCCCTTAAAAACAACCTTGTCCTCAAGGCTTGAGATGAGGAAACTGCTACAAAAAGGTAGTTGGTTCCCAAGTGGCATCTGCTGGAGTTGTATCTTTTCACTGGTATAACACTTCCTTGATGGTTCGTTGATGTAGATGATTCTCACACTGGTCCAAAAATCCTCTTGGTTGTATCCAAATAGAGCCTTCTTTGTCCAACTCAGGAAGGTTGGTTTGAATTTGGCACTTAGTTCCAATTACCTTCTTTAAGAAGGAAACATGAGAAACAAGATGGAGCTTAGAATTATGGGGGAAATATAACTAATAGGCCACCTATCCCACATGTTTTAGAATGGTATAAGGACCATAAAATTTGGGTGCCAATTTCTGAAAATGGTCAACCTTGAGGGGTTTTTTCTTGTAAGGTTACAGTCAAAGAAACACATGATCTCCTTCTGCAAATTGACGTTCAGAGTGACCTTGATCTTCTTGTTGCTTCATGTGATTCTGAGCCATGACCAAATTCTCTTTGAGGGTACAGAGAATAGCCTCTCGAACTGTAAGAGTTTGGTCAATTTACTAGACCTTCGAGACACACGGAAAGTATGAGAGAACTGAAGGTGGATTTTGTCCATATACTGCTTCAAAAGGAGTCATGCAGGTATTTGTATGGTAAGAAGTGTTGTACCACCACTCAAATAGGGGTAACCATTGAGCCCACTGATTTTTCCTTTCCAATGCAAAACACCTCAAATATGTTTCCAAACACTTATTGACAACTTCAGTTTGACCATCATTTTGGGGATGATAAGATGTGCTGAGATGAAATTTGGTGCCTTGTAGCTTGAATATTTCTTGCCAAAAATTGCTGGTGAAAGTGGGGTCGCAATCAAAAACAATAGAATGAGGCATACCATGAATCTTGAAGACCTGATCCATGAAAATTTGATCCATAGAAAAGGTTGTAAATGGGTGTTGAAGAGCACAGAAATGAGCATTCTTGGAAATACGATCAACTACCACCATGATGACTAATTTATTTCTCGATTTAAGTAAGCCCACAATAAAATCCATAGAGATATCCTGCCAAATAACAAGTGGAATTGGAAGTGGTTGTAGTGCGCCAGGATATTTGATTGTCTTGCCCTTGTTGCATTGACAAACATCACATTCAACCACAAAATTGCGAACGTCCTATTCCATACCATCCCAAAAAATGAACGTTTGACCCGGTCATAGGTTTTCGTAAACCCAGAGTGCCCAACGATGGGTGTAGCATGAAGCTCAGAAAGTACCATGGATTTAATTTTTGATTGTTCACTTAAATACAAACGACCTTTGTATCAAAGCTCATAATTGAGCCAAGAGTGACCTGGGGAGACTGGAGAATTTTCCTGCAATTATTGTATCATATACAAACTTTTGGGATCATGTAGCCATTCCTGGAGAACATCTTGGAGCCAATCTGGTACAATGAAGGAGAGAGAAAAAAGGGACCCTTCATCTTCATATTTTATGGAAAGTGCATCAACAATTACATTGTATTTCCCTTTGTTTTAAGTGATCTCATAATAATATCCAAAGAGATTAGTCACCCATTTTTGTTTCTCCTCAGAGGAAAGACATTGTTCCAAAAAATATTTTAGGCTTTGATGATCTGTCTTAATTTGGAACTGTTTCCCCAATAGATAAGGGTGCCAAAGATCCACGACATGAAAAATATCCAACATTTCCTTTTCATAGATTGATTTTCCCAAATGTCGCTCTGAAAGTTGTTTGTTGGTAAAGGCCAAAGGATGACCCTCTTGCATAAGGACTGCACCAATTCCTTTCCCTGAAGCATCACATTCCGGGACAAAGGTATTTGTGAAATTAGGAAGGGCCAAGACTAGAGTGGTTCAAATGGCCATATTCAAGGTTTGAAAATCCTGAGTAGTTGTTGGAGTCCAAGTGAAAGAATTCTTTGTAAGGAGAGCAGTGAAAGGTGCCACAATCTTTCCATAATTATTAACAAACTTGCGATAATAACCTGCTGAAACCGGAAATCCACACAATATTTTGAGAGTCTTTGGGTGAGGAAAATCTTGCATAGCTTCAATATTTTTAGGATCTACCCTGACACCAACCTTTCCAACAAGATGACCCAAGTACTTGACTTCTGAGGCACCAAAATCACATTTAGATTGTTTGAGTAAAATTTGGTGTTGAGAGACTAGATCGAGAAATCAATCCACATGAGCAAGATGGGTTGTCCAGGTTTTACTATAGACGAGAATATCATCAAAGAAAACTAAGACAATATGACAGAGAAAATGACAGAATACATGATTCATGAGGATTTGGAAAGTGGAGGGAGCATTACACAAGCCAAAGGGCATGACCAAAAACTCATAGTGGCCCTCATGAGTTATAAATGTAGTATTAGGAATGTATGCCTCATTCATATGGATCTGGTAGTAGCCAAAATGAAGATCAAGTTTAGTAAAGAACTGGGCGCCACTCAATTCATCCAAGAGGTCATTAATCACAAGAATGGGGAATTTTTATTTAATGGTGAGTTTGTTGAGGGCGCAAAATTCATGACACATGCACCAACAACCTTCTTTATTAAGGATCATGACCACAAAAGAATAGTAGGGTCTCATACTAGGGCGGATGACACCTGCGTTGAGAAATTCTTGAACAATTTTCTCAATTTAATTTTTTGGGGAAAATGGATGACGATGGGGATGAATATTGGGAAGAAGGCTACCTGGGACAAGGGGAATGGAATGATCATGAACACCATGGGAAGGAGGGAGTCCCTAAGGAGTGGAAAAAACCACTTGATGTTTATAGAGGATGGATTGGAGGTCCTACGACACAAAGGGTGTCTTAGTGGCTTGTATTCCATGGAGTTGGGAAATAATGCCAAAATGACCTTTTTTGAGCATATTTTCCATGAAATGGGAACTGGTGATCTTTGCGAAACCGACAGTGATGCCTTGGAACTTATATTTTTGGCCCTCCTGATCGAATTGCATGGTTAATTCCTTAAAATCCATGGGAATGGGACCCAAAGTTCTTAGCCATTATTCACCCAACACAATGTCACAACCATCCATGTCGATAAGAAACATATGAGATTTCATGTGGTACTCACCAATTTGGAGATGCACATTTTCACAACGCCATCCACATTTCATGGACCTGTCATTGGAAATCATGATTTGAAAATTATTGATGAAACATATATAGAAATTAGTTTCTTGGGAAATGAGGCGATGAATAAAATTATGGGTGCTTCCACTATCAACAAGAATGATGACCTTGATATTCTTAATGTAACCAATTAGCTTGAGGATTTGGGGAGAAGAGAAGTTGGTGAGATAATTTAGGGAAATGACCAGTTCTACTTCGGGAGGGTCTGAGGGAGGGGTCGTGTTAGTGGGTTCAGGTGACACAGACATAAGGGGAGCCTCAACATCGTATTCTAAAACATCCTCCGATATGGCCATAAAAATATTTTGTTCCTTACACTTGTGCCCGGGAAAATATTTTTAATCACAATTATAACAAAGGCCTTTGAGTTGGCGTTCAACCCTTTTGTCTCTGGTCAATTTCTAGATCTTTAGTGGAGTAGAAGGAGGAGTGGGAGTGACTAGTTTAGTGTGAGGAATAAAGGAGGGTTTTTGGTTTTGAGAAGAGAAAACATGTTGTGCTTCCTTATATCTTTTAGTAGCATCGACCCAACTCTAATGTAGAGCCATGAGGACATGGGCACAAATCTCATCCCTGAGGCCAGTGATAAAAAATTCTTGGAAAAAATCATCAGGCATGCCCTCTCTATGAAAATCCAATCGCTCAAAAGCGGCTATAAATTATTCCACTATGCCATATTGTTTCAACTTTGTCAAATGGCCTAAATGGTTGGTGTCAGTGTCAAAGCATTCATGAATCTAGGCCACATAGTGTGTCCAATCCACATACCCTTGGAGAGATTTTTTTCTCCATTTCCACCATTTCCAACGTTCTTGATCTAGATGGAGAGCACCATACCAAAGTTTGGCCAACTCATATGTAATTCCATACAAAAAGAAATAATGTTCCATTTGATTTACCCAGCCAGTGGGATCCGAGCCATCAAATTTGGTCACATCCACACACAGAAGGCGTAGGTCACGCTGAAAGTGATGGGGATGAAAATTCTGGGAATGAGAGGAAGTTTCACCTTCAGTTTGCAAAGGTGGGTTAGATGAGGAGAGATATGCAGGGATATGCAACTTGGCACAGATCATCGTAGTGAAGGATTCAAGCTAGGTAGCAAGGTCTTGTTTGAGGTCCTCTATTTTGGCGTTGATGGATGAATGCATGTTTTTATTGACGGTGGAAATATTGGCACTTAGTTGTCTCACTTCTTGTTGGGTTTATGTGAAATTATAGTGCAAGTCATTGAAGCGAGATTCAAAGTCTTGGCTACGGGTGTGGGCCATGATGAAGAGGGAACACAAAAAGGGACGAGTGGGACCACACAGAAAATGGGTTATGGGTGAAGTGTATCACAACGATTAGGGTAATGAGTTGAATCCAATGGGGTAAATACCAAATAAGGGTGTTGGAAGGGGGTTCAGGTACACGAGAAAAAAAAAATTTCTAAAAAATGATCGGTATGACTGCGATAAGGGAGAAGAGAGAAATGCAATGGGATAGGTTTCAAATAATGGTGCCAACAAGATACAGACTCTATTTTTATTTCTATTTTTTCTTCTTTTATTTTTTTTTTCTCATGCGGATTTATACTCTGATCTGAAGAATATTGAAGTGATGAAATGCCCAAATTCTTAACGGGAAGAAATTTTTAGTAATTTCACAACCTGAATGCAAGAGACACAGTTGTGCAGCAATAGATCTTGTTTGTTATGTTTTTGTTTCTATCCGAAAGGTTAAGTTATTCAAGGGTTCTACAAACAAGGGTTTTCCCTATGTTATAGCTCTCTGATATACAAGCGAGGTACGACAGTAGTACTCGGCCCAATATCTCAGGGAACCAACTAAGGAGGCTAGACCATGCCCTTAGTTGTACTACTTGACTACCCATGTACTAGAGAGTATCTTCCCAAGTGTTTTTCTTTGTGGAACTATAGTAGTCAGGCGATCGATCGGTTTACTATGGAGGGCTTCAGGAGATATAGGATGATCCATATAAAAGTGTTGTCTAATGCGCTACCACTTGAAGGTGTACCAAAAGGGGTTAAAAGGGTGGCCAATAGATGTGTGCTTAAGTACCACTTGTATTTCCTACATGTATGAATCCCTAATTGTGGGTTTATGCGCATAATGATATATCTATGTAGCTTAAAGACGCCAGAATACATCTCTAACTTGAAAAAATTTAACCCACAATTTTCTGTCGAGGAAGCTTCTATGATAACACTTGTAATATTCCATATATAAAATAGTATGTAAAACAGAAATAATTAGCTAGAAATGGCAGATAAACAACGATATAACCAAAACAACACCACAATAATACCAAAATAATACTAGAATAACACCAGAAAGAGCACTTTGATTACTGAGAGAAATGTTCACTTGCCTCTTCGAGGGGGTGACCTCCAGTAGAGCAGAGCTCTATTCCAATAATATCCAAGACAAAACTTCTCATACCCTCGACTCTTATTTATACTAAATATGTCTATCAAAAGAACAATCTAGAGGAAGATCCTTCTAGAAGTAGAAGCTTCTATTAGGTCTTCTTACATTTGATTTATTATTCCTTATTGCTAGGCCTTATTAATATTGACCTTTATTACATGGAAATATATTATTCTACCTACGTGAGGGGTTAGGTCCCTAACAACTCGAGAGAAGAGAAAGGAGTACAATTCGACATTGTCTTGCAGATTCAGTATTGCTGAGTGTCTCAGGTTAAGATTCGACCGAGAAATTGTGGGACACATCGGGGAGCTTATACCAGTTGAAATCTCTTGTAAATAAGTTGTTTCTTAGAAATAAATTGTATCTTCCGAGGAAGAGTGATGGTAGTTCGGTGAATGAGAATTTAAATGTGTTTAATACCATTATAAGTCAGTTATCTTATGTGAATATTAAAATCACTGAGGAGGAGAAATGTATAATCCTATTATGTTCTTTTCCAGACTCCTGGGATATCTTAGTCGTGGCTATACGGAGTAATACAACCACATTATCACTAGAAGACGTGGTTGCATCTCTATTGTTGGAAGAAATGAGTAGAAAGAACATGGAAGGATCTACCAAATATTCTTTAATGGTGAGAGGTCAACCGATTAACAAAGATAAAGGGAAATTATCTGGTATAAAGTCTAAGTCGAAGGGTAGATATAAATCAATTGGACACACTGATCACACTAAGAGGGGGGGTGAGTCAGTCTGAGGCATATTTTTACACTTCTCACAAAACTTTAGTTAGTAATCACCATTCACAATATCATTACTTATTACTTACATTCAAACTTAGTTGATTGCATGTAAATATATCTCAATTACATATATTAACAATAAAGGGCTATGCACCATCACAATAAATAACACAAGGAACACCATATATATATGTATAAGATTTTTTTATATTACAGACTATAATCCTTAGGTTTTATCAACACCGACTGAAATAGAGCACCAACTCCAAGAGAGCACCAACCCTCAATGCAATACCCATCCTACATATCTCAACACCAACCAAGATGTTAGGAATCTGACCCTCAATTATAAGACCCAAATTGTAGATAGAAAACAATATATCAAACTATACTGACCGTCTATACCAACACAAGTGCATCAACTATGCACAACCTATCACAACAACCTGTCACCTCAACCTGTCTCATCAATATCATCATCCAAATCTGATTTGTAACTTTGTAACAGAACTGGTGTATATAATCACAGACCTACAAACCTTCTTTAACTTTAACAACACGAGACTAGCATTTTCATCAAACTTTACTTTAGTTTCACATGACTAATTTTGGATTAGTCAACAACCCTAACTTGCAAAAATCATAACTATGTACCTGTATTGAATAAATGTTTTAAAATGGTACACAATGTTCTTCAGTGTCTCTTCTACAATTCTTATAGGTTTCACTACTTGGAAACTCCCAGAAAATGAGTTATAGAAAAAATGACATACCTTGTTGAATTTTGGCTTATTCAAGAGAGCGAACTTGTAGAGCATGCCCCGCACAAAATATTTGTTGTCTGGATCTGAAACTGGTACAAAACATACTACATATTGTACTATAATGAATAACTTTTTTCTTACTAGATTTGGATCTCTTATGAATGAGTTATTACGTTTTTTACTCGAAACACTTGTTTTAGACTAGTTTCAGGACTAGCCACAAACCCTATGTTACATGGAGTTTAACTACCAAAATAGAATGAACCACAAGATACAAATTTTATCAAAATTACTTGGATATGTTTTCTCAGTATCCTCCAGATTTCACTGTCTAAATCATTCTAGAAAAAATGTTATTGTGAAAATGGTGAGATGACTTGTAAATAACATACCTTAGAAAGAATAATCCAAAGACTTTATCCTCCCTTGAATTTCAACCTTCTTTACTTCACCTTCCCTCTGAAATTTTCCTTAGATATCCTTTGGTTACCTTAGTCACTTTTATATATTTATTATTCTCAATGGATACTAATGGAAGACCCTTGCTCTCTTATTTATACTCTCCAAGTAGCTTCCTCTAGAAGTATCCACTTAACCACCTTGTCCACTTAACTTAACCACTTTCCACAAATAGTAAGTTCTCCACTCCTAGTTGCAACTAACTTTATTATTTAATTAATTTATTTGTAACCATTTTGACTTATCCATAAATATTAAAATCACCACTTCTTGTTGCAACCACTTTATTATTTAAATAATTTCTCTTTGCAACCACTTTGAGTACTTTATTATTTGAATAATTTATCTTTACTCACAACTTCTTGTTTGCAACTAAATTTTCTATAATTAGTCAATTCATAACTATTTTCCCTTAACTATTCCTTGTTAACTTAGCCACTTTGTCCACCAAACCACTTTGTCCACTTAACCACTTTATCCACAAATAGTAAACTCTCCAACTCTCCAATTATAGTTGCAACTAACTTATTTTTAATTGTTTTTTTGTTGCAACCACTTAACCCATGACTAACCAATTTGACTGGTCAACTTCTTTTAGGATCTTCTAGAATAATTTGACTTCTTTGACCTTCTAGAGGCTTCTAGATAACTCATGAGGGTTCTCCAACTTAACATGGCCATAACTCTCTAACTGTAAGGAGTTATGTGATGCTCCACATATCATCGAAAATGGCATGATATATACTATCCATATGGAATAGTTTCTCCTGTAAATTCACCGATATTCATTACATTATTCCTTGATCAAACTTGGGTTCCCTAACCACACTACTAGGCTACCTAACCATTTGGACTTCACAAAACATATTCCCATGAGGGATTTCACCATAAGGGGACCACTTTGAAAAATTTATCCAAGAGAAGATTCCCATGAGGGATTTCACCATAAGGGGACCACTTTGGAGTTTATCCATTTGGTTATTCCTATCAACCATGAAAAGACAACAATAACCAACCTTTACTTCATCTCGTCTATACATCAATTCATTGTAATACATCACTATGACACCACTTGACATATTTGACATCAATTAAATTATGACAACATATGCCATCAATCAATACATTAATGATACTATGACAAGACATCAACTCTTTGACATCAATCATTTGACATCAATGACAAGATAATGCAAAACAATCCTCGGTTCTGTCAACAAGAGGATGATGGAAATGTGGTAAATATGGGAACTACAAAAGGGACTTCAATTCAAAGTCAATGGAATTCAGTATAGGACCCTATGAGAAGCATTTGAATAAGAGAAAAAAGACTCCAGATAATGGAGGCGATGTGTACCTTTCGTCAACTAGTACAAAGTCAGATCAAGATGTTTGGTTGATCGACTCAGGAGAATCCTATGATATGACACCAAATAGAGAATGGTTATGTGAATATGAACGACATGAAGGAGGAGAAGTGTTCTTGGGGGATGTCTCGAAAACCAAATTTTCATATGGGGAAGAGTTCGACTGATACTATAGGATGGGAGGAGTAGAACCCTTCTAGGTGTGCTACACATTCCATGTTTGGTGACAAAATTAATATATATCAGTAGGATGAGTGATGACGGCATGCACATTCTATTTCAGAAGGATTCATGCAAAATGGTCAGAGGTGCGATGGTATTAATGAAAGGAGTTAGAATTGAATCCTATAGAAATTGTTAGGGGGTGTTGAATCAACTAGATGCAATAGAATCATTGTTCCTAAGGTCAACTTGACTTCAACTCAACTCGACTCGACTGGGGATGAGTCAATTCAAACTCACTCAACAAGTCATCATAAAGTACACCCTACCATGATATGGCATGAGAGGATGGGACACACTGAAGAAAAAGGACTTTGATCTATGCATAACAAAGGTATGGTCGAAGAATTTCCTAAATGTAATTTAGAATTTGACTTTTGTGAACATTTTATATATGGAAAAGAAATTCAGGTGAGGTTCACATTTGGTTCGACAAGGGAAAATGGATTCTAGAATTGGTTCATAGTGATGTGTTTGACCCTGTTTTAGTGCCTTCACTTGGTGGATCCATGTATTATGTCTCCTTCATAGATGTTTTTTCCAGGAAGACATGGATATATTTGCTCAGGAAGAAATTAGAGGTTTTTGATAAATTCAAAGAGTTTAAATCTCTTGTAGAAAACTAGACAGATAAGAAGATTAAGGTGATGAGAACTGACAATGATTGTGAATGTTGTGGGAAAGAATTTGATCAATTCTGCAAGAAGTTTGGCATAGCATGCCAAACTACCACACCATATACCACACAATAAAATGGAGTTTTCGAGAGAATGAACAGAACATTGATGGACAAGGAAAGGAACATGCTCAGTGGTGTTAGGCTCGCACAATAATTCTGGGCAGAGGTAGTCAAAAATGCAAAATATCTATTGAATATGCCTCCTTCATCAGTTCTAGTGGAAACAAATCCACATGAGGTATGGTCAAGTAAGAAGCCTTTGTTTTCACACATCAAAGTATTTGGTTGTGATGCATTTGTGCATGTTCCCAAGGAAAAGAGGATCAATCTAGAGAAGAAGGAAGTCAAATTCATTTGGATATAAGCCTTGGGATCCTGCATCAAGGAAAAAAGTGTACAGTCGATATGTGGTCTTCAGAGAAGTCAAAAGTAAGTCTGAGCCTGAGGCAATTGTTCATACCTATAATAATTCTGAGACAGTGTGGTTTGAACTGAGGAATGAAGAAGAAGATTCAAGTGAGTCGACTAAATCAAAATAATATGTGGAACAATAGACTCCATTTGTAAGGAGGTCATAAAGAGTAAAAAAACCAATCAAAAGGTATATTCCACCAAAATTTCATTCCACATTCATGTTAACTACCATCAACAATGAGCTAAAGTCGGTCGGGGAGGCAGACGACTCAATAAAGGGAAAACTCTAGAAGGACACCATGGTCGAATGATGCAAGAGCATCGTAAGAAAATGCAAGAGCGGAGGACAGTTGGATATGCACCAATGCACATTTTGAAAGCGTTTTGAATTTGAAAGGATAAGGCATTAATGTAACATCTGGAGGGACGTAATTTCCCTTAAATTTTTTTGGGGTTGAAATACAAATCTTGAGCGGTTTCTCTCATCTGTTTGTTGGAGGCATTTATTGTATTAAATTTAAAATAGTTGTAGATTTTGTTTCGATTTGATAGCTTAGAGCTGTAGGAGGGAAAACTCTAGAAATCTCCCTCGCATCTATTGTAATGTATCATAATTCTCATGGTAAGAATTAGAGAGTTGTAGATCCAAAGAGAAGAACATATATTGTAAAATTGGTATGAGCAAATAGTTGTTGCTATTGAACCCATGTTCAGATGCATTTGGATTAATATAAGGAAGGTTTGATCCAATTTCATGGTGTCTTTGTGAATTTTGTTTACATCTATTGTATGGTATGTTTACGATTAATTTCAGTCTCTATTATGAATTTTGTTTCAATGATGTGTGTATGTATGATTTCATGTTGAATGTATGAAGTCTTTGACAGGGAGAGAATGATTTAAAATAGTTTCTCATCCTGAGAATTCCTACAAGGAGTGCAGTGAAAGTCCATAGAGTGTGCGTTGACAACTTTTGAGTTTTACCTCAGAAACGTTCAGGAGATATATTGTTGTTCTCATACCAGCAAAAGTATGAGTATAGCATAGAGCCATGAAAGGAGTGCGCAGGTAGGTTGAAGTCTCATACTTTTCCAACCCAAGTGAGGGGTTGAAGGATTTTTGTTGTAAATGAGCGCACAAAGGAGGGATATGTCAGATAACCAAAGATTATCGAGAAGTTGCAAGAAGTGCATGCGAGAATCCCTTAGAAATATTGAGTTTGAAGCGAAGTATAAGCTCAAGAGGGATATAGAATTCAAGGGATTCAAAGGAAACAAGAAGGTTGAATTCACCTCATAGAAATTAACCCCAGAAGAATTGACGCCAAGTCCTTTGGCTTGGAGCCATTGAAAATCTGAAGAGATGGTGGAAATTCTCGGAGGAAGGAATACCAAAATTTCATGAGCCGTAGGATCTAGTAGATCAACAAGAAGGATAAGGTTGATAACCTTTCATCGTTCACAACCCCAGGAGGAATAGTATCCGTTGGATCTGGATTAATGTGATTCATTGATCTGTTGAGTTCATATCTCGACATTTTGAGAGTTGGGATTTGGAGCATTGGGTTGGCGTTACACCAATAGTCTTGATATCCTGAAACACAAAGTCATGACGTAATCATGACCGTCGATGATATGAAAATAGAAGGCTGACTTGTTATGCTATGCAAGCACCCTCTACTTCATAAAATAAACTTTGCAGGACCTTGCTTCATGTGTATAAATATGCCAGATAAATTATGTGCTAAGTTTTATGCTTCTTCCTTTA